>JARQOC010000010.1:112436-121015 GCA_033576535.1 Allobates femoralis | reverse complement strand
GTCCTGACATCTGGCTCCCCTGCAAGTCTGTACGACGACTGTACAGGTCTCTTCTGTATTATTCTTGACAATGGTGGTTCTGAGCATGGGGCTGGGAGTGATGCTGTGCAGGGAAAATCAATGTAGGAACCACAGTGCATCATTTTTCCTGAAGCCTCTTAAAGGGAATCTGTCAGCAGCTTTTTGCTCCCTTATCTTAGAGCAGCATGATTTAGGCAAAGAGACCCTGAATCCATCGATTTATCACTTACATTTCTGGGTGCAGCGGATCTGACACAGAGTTTTGAGTTAGCATGTAGCAGAGCTGAGAATGCTGCCCCCACCCACGTCAGGCTTTCTGTGTGCAATGTCTATAGACAGTGAGCTGCTAATCACAGCAAGAGATGTGTCACTTACTGACCACTGGATTGACCTATTCCAACAATGATCATATCCGTAAGATAAAAGAAACATTGCAGATAAACAACAGCACAAAGTGTGATAAGAGACGCATCACTGAAATCTCTGTGTTAACCGCTGCACCATGTTTTTAGATAACATAGCAAAAAACTTGCTGACAGATTCCTTTTAATTCTGAGGATCATAGGGATCCTGGCAGTTGGACCTCTACCTCTCAGGGTTGGGGCACTCCAGGCGTTAAGGGTGGGTTTACACATTTCAATATCGTTGTGATATCGCAATTCAATGGCGCGGGAGCGCGCATTTAGTGCACGTTTCTCCCGCATCGTATCGGAGGTTTACACGTTGCGATTTAGGAATCCAACGTCCGTGCGATGTCTCCGCCCCCCAACCCAGGAACAATCCTTTAACATGGGAGTGAATTGGTGACGTTTCAAATCGCATCGTAGTTGGGCTGTCACACAGCACGATCCGGCTCCAATCTCCCTTCAATATCGGGGCATTGAATAGCACGCTCATTCAATCCCCGATATCGCATTGACATCGTTCCTGCATCGTATTGGACGTTCACACCATACAACGCAGGAACGATTTCGGCTCCAACGATCGAACCACGTGACTTTTCATTGAAATTGGACGCCGATATCGCAACGTGTAAACCCACCTTAAGGGCCTCCAGCACGTCATGTTTCCAGGATTTCCTTAGTATTGCACAGGTTACAATATAATCACCTGCACTGGTGATGATTCCAACTTCTGTGCAATGCTACGGAAATCCTGAAAACCTGCACTGTTGGTGGCTCCTGAGGACTAGTGTTCCCCACCCCTGCTATAAGTGGTAGATTATCCTACACGTATACCTTCACATAGCTTTGGGAAAACTCCTGTAAGCCATATTTTCAGATGACGTTTTTTCTGCAGGAACAATGATTTTGTATCCAAGTGTTTATTTACCTGTTATTTTTCCAATGTTTTGAATGGATTGTCCATGAGTTGTCCATTTATGTCTGTACCTCCTTAGATAGAGCTTGTATGTACAGTATACAGCAGGATTTCTCTCCATCTACACATACACATTCATGCTTGGTCTAGCAGGTACCGTATGTGTTCATGAAACAAAGTGAAGATTAAGCTGATCGCACATCCCTCTGCTGACCGCCTCTGTCCCATGAGAACAAAGCAATGGGCATGTGGAAGTGAACATGCCTGATCCTTTTTTTTCTTGCCTTCTGCTGAGCCAAACATACACATTAAACACACAGTAAGCTCAGACATGAAATGATGGCTCGGTTTGTCAAAATAAACTGGTTCAGCCAACATTAGACTGAGATTTCTGAGTGGTTTAAAGGGATATAAAAGTAATTGCACGTTATTTGCCCAAAACCAGCCTCTGGTTCACACCCAGCACGTGGTACACGAGCCATACTTTAATGTATTATTGCCATGATTACATTTGTTTAAAGTGTAACCGCCGCTTAACATTTTATTTAATAAGAATGTGGAGCAAGTGATTACAATAAACTTTCAAATATTCAGAGAAAAATATTCAGAGAAAAGTATTCAGACCCTTTACATTTTTCACTCTTTTTCACTGTTTCATTGCAGCCATTTGGTAAATTCAAAAAAGTTCATTTTTTTCTCATTCATGTCACTCTGCACCACATCTTAACGGGAAAAAAAACAAATGTAGAAATTTTTGCAAATTTATTAAAAAAGAAAAACTGAAATATCTCATTGTCATAAGTATTCAGCCCCTTTGCTCAGACACTCATATGTAGATGGTTCTACTCCTTCTTTGGAGTCCAGCTGTGTATAATTAAACTGATAGGACTTCACTCACAGCTCACAGTGCACGTCAGACCAAATGAGAATCATGAGGTCAAAGGAACTGACCAAGAATCTGATGGTGGGTTTACACGTTTCAATATCGTTGCGATATCGCAACTCAATGGCGCGGGAGCGCGCATTTAGTGCACGTTTCTCCCGCATCGCATCGGAGATTTACACACTGCGATATCGGAATACAACGTCCGTGCGATGTCTATGCCCCCAACCCAGGATCGCACACTTAACATGGGAGTGAATGGGTGACGTTTAAAATCGCATCGTAGTTGGGCGTTTACACAGCACGATCCGGCTCCAATCTCCATTCAATATCGGAGCATTGAATAGCACGCTCATTCAATCCCCGATATCACATTGACATCGTTCCTGCATCGTATTGGACGTTCACACCATACAACGCAGGAACGATATCGGCTCCAACGATCGAACCACGTGACTTTTCATTGAAATTGGACGCCGATATCGCAACGTGTAAACCCGCCATTACAGAGAATGAGCTTCAGGGCTCAGACACACTGGAATGAGACTCAGACAACTGCAATGTGAGTAAAAATCACATTGCAGACGGACCAATGTTAGTCAATGTCTGAGAGCACATTTCCGAGTGTCGGACGTTTTTTCCTCATCCGACACTCAGATGAGGAGTCAGTCGCAATATGCTGCGATTTCATGCGAGTGTCAGATGACACTCGCCAATGCAAGTCTATGGGTCCAAAAAAGACGTACCACACTCAGACCGCACACGGACCATCCGAGACTGATGTGACTTTTAATTGATACATTATCATTCCGTAGCTTAGACAACTGTAAAAAATATTTCTGTAAATGCGAATACAGTAAATAGCTGCTGACTACAAAACCAGATTGCACTCAGACAACACACGGAAGCCACAATGACCAAAAGTCAGATGACACTCGTCTGACTCTCGCATCTGTCAATCGGAACGTTTATTTACTCGCCAGTGTGTTTCCAGCCTCAGACACAGTCTAGTGGGGACATCTTGTGGAAGGTTTTCTTCCAGATTTCATTAATAAAGTGTATTTGAAAGTTTATTATAATAAACCTCATTCTGGCTCTCATAGACTTGTATAGAGATCTTGTGACGTAGCTTCTGACTTCTGGCCAGTCCAATGGTTCAGGCACAAGATGGTGCCGTGGGACCGTAGCAGTGTTGGTAAGAGATCAAGACAACAACAGAAAATATCACATTTTCCCTGCTGTGGCTTTCCGTTTTGTGTAAGGGAGGCTTATGTAAATTTGCCTCTATAGAGAACATGGAAAGGGATTTTCTTGGTCAAACCATTAATAAAAAACTAAATTGTAGATCGTTATACTGTTTGTTCTTTTTGGTAGTTGGGTTATAATTGCTATTAGCAGATAACAGTGTAGACTGTGTAGATCACCATGGTATAACCTATCAATTGTAAACAGCGGTCAATGGCACGGCCAACCTTTCTACAATACCGACTGATTTTGTTTGTATGAGGTCAAGTGTAACTGTACAGCATTGTCACTTAGGACGCCGTCATTACACCCCTCTATTACTGAGCTACAACATACAAAGGGATATTGACTTCACAAGCAGCCTCTTACTGTTACTTTTCCCACACTTTTATGCAGGCGTTTATCTGGCACATTGTGTTGCCCTATCATTGATCCAGCGCTGCCTTTCCACTTGATAATGACTTATAGCAAATCTCTCCCACTAATCTCTTGCTATTGTGCTTGGAGCGATCTCACCTTGTTACTCACATCTTCATGGTGGCTGGAGACTTGTCTGCTCTCATAGATCCGTCTGCCCGATATTAAAGTCTCATGTCTCCACAGTTTCACACTTCACTCATGGTCGGTTACCTCTTTTTCTAGATTGGGGCACATGGCTTTTGCTTGGCTTTTGCTTTGCTCTAGGAAGATTGAGAAAGCTGGGCTCATCAGGGGATGGTTGTTAAGAAAGAATAAAGATAAAGTTCTAAACTTCATATGATGAAGCTTTAATATAGCTAATATAGTGTTAATATCTACACTGTGGTAGGCAAATAAAACTATATATATAACCGCTACTATACTCACAATCACTAGATACTCTTCTGTGATAGCGACTTGCAGTGGCGCCTGTCAGGTTCTGCTATAGTCAATGTCCATAGGTTTCCCATAGCAGAATTGTTGTTATTCTTTGTTTAAAGGGAAACAACCCGCAGGATTTAGGGCAATAAAGTGAAGCCAAGTCCTTACAGGCACTGGGATACTGAGTGCAATCACACCTTTACTTCAATGATTTCATGTATGATTGCAGAGAAAACTGTTATCAAACACCGGGAAAACAGTGCAGCAAATTAGCATAAGTGCAGAACTGTGTCACTATGTGGGGCTGAGTTTCTTTGTATTACTCCCCTGTTTGTTCTAACCAAACCCTCCTCCCTCCCTCTCTCCCTGTCAATATACACCAGCCCCAGGACACCTGATATTGTGTAAACTGATAGCACAATGTCAGGCTCCTATGTGGCTAAGCTCAGCACTCCCTACCTCGTCTTCCGGCTTCACCAGGTTCTCACTGCTTCTCCTGTCACATGAGGGCAGGAGCAGCTCCCTCCAGTCTGCTCGTCCTCAGTCTACTCTCCTGTATGTTCCCCTTGTCTGTGACTGGTGAAGCCGGCAGGCATGCCGACAAGGGAGGGAGTGCTGAGGTCCACAAAGGAGCCTGACATTGTGCTATCCACATTTTGTCAGGTGTCATGGGGCTGGTATATACTGACAGGGAGAGAGGAAGGGGGGATTGTTTGGCTTAGAACAAGCAGGGGAGTAATATAAAGAAACCCAACCCCTCATAGTGATGCTGTGCTGCACTTATGCTAATTTGCTGCACTGTTTTCCCGGTGTTTGATAACACTTTTCTCTGCAATCATTCATGGAATCATTGAAGTAAAGGTATTAATGCACTCAGTATCTCAGCACCTGTAAGGCACTGGCTTCACTTTATTGCCCTAAAACCTGCTGGTCAGTTCCCTTTAATGAAAAGTTTAAAAAATGTACGTTTTCCAACAATTTCACTCACAGTTCTCAAGATCTCTTTCTGTTTCTCGTTTCATTCCAGAAGTCTTAACTTTTTAAAGGGAATCTGTCAGTAAGTTTTGCTATGTATTTTGAGAGCAGCATGATGTGTGGGCAGTGACCCTGATTCCAGTATGTGTAACTTACTAGACTTTGGTTTGTACACAGCAAACTACCATTCAGGAGTGTAGGCAGGGTTATATACAGCTCAGCATTCTGAGCTCTGCTAGATCTGCCGCAAAGAAAATAGGGATTGTATCAAAGTAACAGCATGCAGACCAGTAAGTGACACATCGCTGGAATCAGGGTTTCTGCCTACATCACACTGTTATCAGATTATATAGCAAAAAATCCTGCTAACAGATTGCCTTTGATTCATTTTGTGTCGCTGTACAGTATGAATACCTGTACTTGTTCTTTGGGCAGATGGGTTGTAGCGAACACTGGCACCTGTTTTGGGGGGATAAAACAAAATAATCTGTTTTTTTTTTTTTTTTTCCTCCTAACTTCACTCTGTTGACTGTCTACACTAAATGGGTTAATAGTATTGGCATTATACCAAATCTTTTATGTTTTACTACTTTTACACCATAAATCTTTTCTTTTTTAGCTGTGTTGCCTTTTCCCGAGAGCCATAGAGTAACATCATCTGTCGGCAGCTGCACATATTAGTTTTGTTTTTGCGGGAAGCTGTAGTTGTCTTTTGTACCATTTTGGTATCCTCGCTGCTAGATTCTAGCTGGTGGTAACGTGCTATAAAAAAATCAGATTGGCTACAGATTACAAGTAAGAAAACAATTGAATCTTCTGGATGAAAGTGACGATGTTTCTATTGTGGTGTAAACCGGCCTTTAAGTGGGAGCCGAGCTGTCGATTACACCAGGTGTAACAGCAATAAATAGTGTTTTTTTTTGTATCTTTCTATTTTTATCATCTTTGATGTCCTAGAGGTGATCTCAGGAGGTGCGGGGTCACTCTGAATTCACTGCGCTCTAATTAGAGTGAACAAATCTATGTGATTGTGCTTCATTAGATGCAATGTTACTCCGCTCGGCTGATTGAAATGATTGTATTATATGCAGAACTCAGGGGAGATCCTATAGATCTGAGGGAGGTTGGGTGCGATTCTCAGGAATGACGGTGTATAATTATTTTGAAGGGTGATTATTTTTGTATATTTTTCTTCTGAAATTATTATTCCTCATTTTATATTCCCAGAACACAAGCAGTCGCTCAATGTCAGGGATGCGCTTGGTGTAATAATGGGCTGGAATGTTATTGTAATGTTGTGTCCAGGAATGTGCAGAATTCCCTTTGGGTTTGTAGAGATTTATGTGGTCATTAGTTGTGCTGTGTTGTTGTCTCTGATTCTACATTACATCCCTATACAAACAGACCCTTTGTGATGTCACTACGGATTACCAAAAATATATTACTCCATTCATCAAATCCAAAACCAAGAAATGATCTATGTAGGTCTTTATATTTCATTTACGGTCACTTTTCATGCAATGGCAGCATTCGTTATTACATTTATCCACTTTCTGGTGTTAAAAAAAAGTCACAAAATGTAATCTACGCCATAATTTGCGGGTGCTTACCCTCCCCACCCCTCATCTTGACCCTGCTTCTTTGAGTCTTTTCCAGGTAACACCAAGACGTCCCCGAACTTGCAACCTTATCTGCTATCAAAGAGGTTATTAATAAATGTTTTAGAAATGTTCTGCCATGCTGAATGCACCTGGACACACAAATCATCAAGATCCGCTGCTGGCAGCTACCGTTGCATGTGTGGACCGATGATAAGTCCAGAGAGTCTGCAGGCCAGGGTCGCACAGGATGCTCTCAGTAGAAAACGAACATATAGCTTGGCTTTGTTTGTGTTGAAAAATAGCCTGGGACACTTTGAAGAAATGGCCATAGAATGTCTCCACGACCAAATCAATATTATAACAAGGTGATAGTGTATCTGGAATAAAGACAAGTGGTACAGCTACTGAACATTATACCTCTCCACACCTTACTTCTACATAACCCTGACATTAGGACCAGTGTGATGTTCCCTTGTGAAGGTCTCTTCATAGCGTTGCTCACGTGGTCTCCATACAGGTCTCTAGATTCCATTGCATCCACGAGAAAAGTGAGACTCCTCATTAGAGACATTAAACCTCCGTGCTAGCCTCCATTGCCAATCTGCTGTGTACAGTGGTGTGAGGTCTTCGGGACACTTGTAGCTGGATGTCTCGCTCATAGCTCAATGTTGTGGAAATGAATTCTCATGGTTTGTGTAGACCCTGTCCATCACCTTAGGCTTGGGGTTTCATGTTAAATATGACTTGCAGTGCAGACTGTGTCCAGAGGTACGACCATTTCTCTAAAGTGTCCCCTTGGGCATTTTACATCACTTTAATACCAGGTCACATGTTGCTCGTTCTACTGCAAGTATCCTGCATGGCCTAAACGTACTATCATGGCCTGTAGGGTCTCCGGACGTGTCACTAATCCAGCACATCTCCATTGATCTTGCATGCCAAATGTGCATTATTATGCATGGGGCTCATACTCCATACTAAATAGAACGGTCATGTCGATGGATCCCGACATTTCCACTCTACAACTATTCCTTCTGATGTTGTAATATCAGTTATGTGAAGCTTTAGGCAGGTGTGAAGAATCATTCTGCACAGCAAAAATGCTCTGAAAATTTGAAGTGTTAATAGTTTATTTTCTCTCTATGTAAATTTCATTCAGATCAATATTCTGTGCGACTGCCCTTTCCCTCCATCAATTCTTTCAAACAGTTTTTAAAGAGACTTGGGAGAGACGTTCTTCCAAATGTCTTGGAGAACTGTCCGGCTGCAGAATAAATTTGGAGCCAATCAGACGCCTCCCTAATGGCACTGCATGATGCCTGTATTTCTGAGGTCACCATTAATCCTGACCAGAATCTCCAACTACATTTGCTGAAATGCAGCTCTGAATTTGCAAGGTGCCTCCAATGCACTTCCATGTTGCCTCCGGACAGTCATAATTGGCTCTTCAGCCCTTCGGCAACCAAATTACCTTCTGTTACAGCCAAATATTTCACACTTTGCTCATAAATCCAGAGCGCCTACTGCCATTTTTCTACATTTCAGATTCTATATTTTCATGCATAGATGAGTCGCTTGGTCTTACGTCCATGGAGAAAGTATGACTTTTTGGTCACAATTCCTCTATGAGCACCACTTCTGCTCAGATTCCAAACAGTAGCTTGGTGTAGCGGGGTCCCATTGGCTTCTGCCAA
>JARQOC010000010.1:49936-107436 GCA_033576535.1 Allobates femoralis | reverse complement strand
ATGCCTGCCTTCGTGTTCTGTAATAATGCCATGACCTTCCAAGGTGGCCCTTATTATAGCTAGATTGATGTGTGCTCTCAAGGTAGTATAGAACCTAGTGCAGGGGGAACAAGGGGTTAACCTTCCTGGAGGAAGACAATGGCATTGTATAAAGAACAGATAGACCTTATTCACTTTATAGTTAATGTGTATCCAGCATTACATTCTGTGTATGTTTCTATTGTAACCTGCCTGTTACACTCTACCATTGGGTTCCATCACTCTTGACTTAAGAAGAGAGGAGCATGGCGCACTGTATGTTGGTGTCACAATGATGGAGACCTGAGTGAAAGCCTAACAGATACCATTATAAGCAGGGCTGTGAAGTCGGTAATTTCCCTGAATCTGACTCCGCTAAATTGGACATCGCCTCCAACTCCATGACTTCAACTCCACAGCCCAGGTGTGCAGTCATTAAGCCGAACCTCCAACTCCAACTCAGTCTCCTCAGTCTCCCTGAATATGACTCCAACTCCACCAAAATAGACACCAGCTCTGATTCCACGACTCTGACTCCACAGCCCATGTGTGCAGTCAGTAAGCCAAGCCTCCAACTGAGACTCCTCAGTCTCCCTGAATCTGACTCCACCAAAATGGACATAACTCTGACTCCTTGAGTCCGACTCCTCAGCTCTGATTATACGTCATTGCAGACTGCCAAGTCCCGTTTTGTTCAGTTGTGCAGCAACAGTTGTGCCAGGAGGCTTCATTGCTTCCATTATGATTGGAAGCCATAAGGGCATTATGTGTCTTTTAGTCTTTGACTATGTGCTCAAGACGTCTTTTTCTGGTTGGCCAATCAGAAACCCACCTGAAGAAGCACCCAGAAAACGTGCAAAAGATTGAATATTTTTATTTTAAAAGACCTGAAAAAAGCTCCTAGAAAACACTCAAAAGAATGAAAATGTCTATTTCTAGACTTTTTAGTGTCTTTTGCCACCTTCAGGATTCCAAAAACACCAAGCGGTCACAAAAAAAAGTGTCTGGTTATTGTTCAGGCGGCTTCTGTTCTGAAGACCATCTACGCTTTACAATACAAGTTAATGGAGAGGCTCAAAAGAGGCCCAGAAGAGGCCTGGGCATTATTTCATCATTCAGCATCATTTCTACAATATTGAATGGAGTTACAAAAATAATGCCTTAAAAAGGACGCAGGAAAAACACTCTGGTAGTCAAAAATGTAAAAAAAAAAAAATGTGTTCAGGAAATGAGAGGAATAAAAAAGGTCCTACCGAAAAACCTCTGTCATTCTAAACACTTCTACCTCCTCAAATACCCATCCGGCTCACCCATCTGAAGAAGACCTCGTGTGCACACACCCTTCCGATCACCCGTTTATTAGACACCTTGGCTTCCTAACTTGTAATACTTTGGGTTTATTCACCCGTGTTTTTGTTTTTCTCCTGAGTGGTCTATGACAAATATAAATACTGACCCCCCCAGCAAGCCTGTAGTCCGGCACCTGAGGCCGGCGGTGGGAGGTAGGGACACTTAACTTTCTTTGTATTTATTAAAAAAATCAATGTGGTGCCACATAGTGTCCATTACATTTGCGCCTCCTTGGAAAACCCTATGACTTCCTGGCGATCATTTGATTGACACAAGTTCCGATCAGGAAACCTCTGAGTAAATCCTACATCTACGACTTTGTAACCATCAGTGTTTTTCATCAATGATTTTATGTATGAAAACATTAAATTACGAAACTTCCCATATCCGTTACAATGACAATCATGGGCGGCACATGGCTTTACACTGATGCTATCTATATGCTGGCCATGATTTTTATGGCCCTCTGGAGCTGTAGGGGGGATTTTGCTCCTTGACACAGATCAAAAATTGATATCTTTTTGTGATTATTTTTTTTTATTTCACTATGGACAAAAACATGTGAAAAGCTCCAAAGGTTATAATGAGTAAATGTTCTGACGGTGAAATCACGGGTACAACACATGCATGAAAAATGGAAGTCTGAATGAAGCATGGAGGCTATGGGCAGTCACATTGGTTAATTGGGGTGGACACTGGAGTTAGCGCGGTAGCTTTGTTTAAGTTGCTGATAAAATGCCTATGTGGCACCACGTGTAGTCCACCTATGTGTTATAGTTACATTGGAGTAAAGAATTGATATAGGCCCAGCGCAAACTTCAGGAATTATTGGTGTTAACGATAATTTAGATAGTGGGGGGGCAGCGCTTACTATATAGATAGAGCTCACAGGAAGAAATATGACCACTGGGTGTCTGTTTAACCCTTGTGTGGGATATTTATTGAAGCATGACATATAAAATATATGTAATATCATACAATAAAGCAATATTTCAGATTATTCCATTAAAAGAATAATAAAATCTATGTTAGACCCCTTTCACATAGGTGTTTTTTGAAAATGAGGCAGATCCGGCAGATTTACTGCACCTGCCGCATCTTCCGCCTAACGGCCGCACTTGTGGCTCCGATCCGGCAAGCCCCATGCATTTTCTACGGGGCTTACGGTCGGGTGCGGTTTGGCCGGTGACGGCAGATGCGGCACTTCTGGCCGCGAAAAGAAACGCGGTCAGCAGCAGTTTTTTTTGCGGTCGCATCTGCCGCAATTGGCAAAACTGCACTTGCCGCAAGCCCAATAGACAATACACGGGGCTTGCCAAAAGTGTGCAGCAAGTGCGACCGTTAGGCGGAAGATGCGGCAGATGCGGTAAATCTGCTGAATCTGTCGCATTTTCAAAAAAACGCCTATGTGAAAGGGGCCTTACAAGTAACATTAATTTGTATAGGAGTGAGGCCTCCTATGGTGAGGGGACATGCTGGGATGGTGTTGTGTTGATTGTCTTGTTACATGTTTGTTTTTCACATTGGAGGTGAACCGCAACTGTTCTGGATTGTCGATATAGGTGAGGCTTTTTGTTTTTGACTGCTGGTCCAGAGACTATGAAGACAAAATGTAGACCTTATAAGTGTATAACCTCCTTTACAGTTAGGCAATGTCTAGGGTTCGTTGATCATCTTACCTTTTGGAAAGCATGCGTGCTTGAAGCCGGACGAGCGGCGTGGGTGTACTGACGTCACCCAAACCGGAAATGACGCGATTCGCGTCATTACATGCCCAGGCAGCGACGTGCAAAGCATGAAGGGCGGCCTAGAATATGAATACAAGATCACACCCATTAGGCCGTGATCTTCTGAAGAGGAGGCAGCAAAGCAACACGCCCTGAGGGCTAAGGAATATGGTCCCTACTCATTATAATGGGTAATGAGTAAGTATGAAAACGTTTTTTAGTACTTTTACAGCCAGCATTTAGCCGACAAAAGAAGTGTGAGAATGGTCATAGAATGATGCAGGGGCATGTTTTTATAGGTTAGGTGGCTTTTTGAAGGTGACCAGTTCCCTTTAAATGTAATTAATTTCTTTTGTGCCAGCAAAGGTTCATGTGAGTTTCCCTTGCAGGCGGCTCCAGGATACCTCCGCTTGCATTCAGGTTGGAGAGCAAATCCACTTCCCTTTAAACCGTTACATGATACAGCACATGACTACCAGTTATAGAAAATCCAATTTAAAGCTGACCTTGTTGAAGTGAAGTGGTCTCTACTGGATGCTGGTGTTTTGCTGCTGGGTCCTGCTGCTGCTGGCTGCTAGCCCGGGTGTTTGGGCTGCAGCATTCAAGTTGGTGCATCCTTTTTGCCTTATCCCCCCAGTGTGTCTACTTCGCCTGTGTGTGGATTACATCAATGTTGTTGTCTAGTGAACACACCGGCTTTCTATGCAGGAGTAGTTGAGGTGATCGCCATTGACGAGGCGCGTAACTGCAATGGGGTGAAGAATGTGCATAGGGACGGCAGGGCAGCTAGAGACAGTCACAGGCAATTAGCAGGAGGTGTCCCATCTCCTGCTCCTTTCCGTCAGGGCTTTCCTTCCCCTATACCATCCCGGTGAACCCTTGGCGTTGCGGCGTGCCCTGGATGTCACAGATGGCTGTCTAATGTGTATGACGGGCTTAATACAGCAAAGATTCAATTTATGGTAACATTCAAATGCTTCAATACGCATTCAATTACCCATGTTTCTAGTAACCCTCTCACTCATATTCAGGCTGGATCTGATGGCAGGAGATGATTATCTTCCACATACCTCTAGTGCTGCTGGTCTTAGATAAAGTCATTTTTAATACATTTTGTTTTAACAATTTTCCGTTAGTGAAAAAGAAAAAAAAAAGCTACAAAAATAAAGAAGAAAAGAATCCGGAGTATAAGGCAGTTTGTTCCCTTGACAATTAGCATTGCTCTTCTATGAAGCTGTGTGTGTCTATATAGATAGACGTGCACCTATTCTTGGATAATCATGAAAGGAGCAGCCACTCGAGCGGCAAAACGGGTTAACACATAATTTGATTTGGGACAAAACCTTGTCCTGCTTTGTGTAAAACGTCTTATCTGCTGGAGAAGTCATTTAAATATGAATGGAGTGAAGGGGATTGTGCAGAAATCGGTAATCTCTTTTAATTTGTCTGGTGCGGAGTCTGTAGGGGCCTGATGCGTCTATTGTCTCACAGAGCAGTTTAGCGGAGGGAAGGAAAATCGTTTCTCGCAGCCTGTCCAAACCCTAAGTAGAGCCGAGCTGTCACTGTTCATCCAAACCAGCAGAGAAGCAGCTTCTCCTAGGCTAGAAATGAGAGGAGCCGCTCTGCACCGGATCAATAACCCTCCGGAGCGACATGCCCCATCAGCCTGTAATGGTTTATCAATATTCTGTGGCTCTTCATGGGTTTGAACTTTTTATACGTTTTGCTTTTCAGCAAAAAAAAAAAAAAAAAAATAGATCAATATATCTAAATAAAACATTTCCTGGTTAAATTTGGAAACTTGTTCAGCTTTGCTACATTTAGTATCAAATAACAGTATTGATGATTCCTTACTCCAGTGCTTCAAAAATAATGTGCTCAGCACCAGATGTGTGCCTCCATAGACAGGAGAGGGCCCTGTGCAAGAGCAATATAAGGTGCTATCCATTAGCTGATCATAATGCACAATCCCACGTACTTTAGAGGCAGTAGTGGCACGCTTAACCTCTTTGTCCCATGCGGCTGAATAGGTTGCATCAATGATATGTCCACCCCTGAATTTAATGCAACCTGTTGAGTGGTACATGTGCCCAACATGAAATAGGGCCACTGCTCAGGGCCAGCTCCAGGTTTTCTTTGGCCCTGGGCTAAGGAGTCTCAGTGGTCTCCTTGAACACATCACAATTCATCTGTTTCATCCTGATTCCCCATATGTCTACCTGGTCCTCATATGTTTCATCCTGTTCTCCATATGTCTGCCTGGTCTCCATATATTTCATCCTTGTCCCCATGTGTCTGCCTGATCCTCATATGTTTCATCCTCGTCCCTATGTGTATTCCTGATCCTATGTGTCTTCCTGATCCCCATATGTTTCATCCTTGTCCCCATGTGTCTTCCTGATCCCCATATGTTTCATCCTTGTCCCTATGTGTCTTCCTGATCCCCATATGTTTCATCCTTGTCCCTATGTGTCTTCCTGATCCTCATATGTTTCATCCTTGTCCCTATGTGTCTTCCTGATCCCCATATGTTTCATCCTCGTCCCTATGTGTATTCCTGATCCTATGTGTCTTCCTGATCCCCATATGTTTCATCCTTGTCCCTATGTGTCTTCCTGATCCTCATATGTTTCATCCTTGTCCCTATGTGTCTTCCTGATCCCCATATGTTTCATCCTTGTCCCTATGTGTCTGCCTGATCCTCATATGTTTCATCCTTGTCCCTATGTGTATTCCTGATCCTATGTGTCTTCCTGATCCCCATATGTTTCATCCTTGTCCCTATGTGTCTGCCTGATCCTCATATGTTTCATCCTTGTCCCCATATAACTGCCTGGTCCCTATATGTTTCATCCTTGTCCCCATGTGTCTGCCTGATCCTCATATGTTTCATCCTCGTCCCTATGTGTATTCCTGATCCTATGTGTCTTCCTGATCCCCATATGTTTCATCCTTGTCCCTATGTGTCTTCCTGATCCCCATATGTTTCATCCTTGTCCCTATGTGTCTTCCTGATCCTCATATGTTTCATCCTTGTCCCTATGTGTCTGCCTGATCCTCATATGTTTCATCCTTGTCCCTATGTGTATTCCTGATCCTATGTGTCTTCCTGATCCCCATATGTTTCATCCTTGTCCCTATGTGTCTGCCTGATCCTCATATGTTTCATCCTTGTCCCCATATAACTGCCTGGTCCCTATATGTTTCATCCTTGTCTCCATGTGTCTGCCTGATCCTCATATATTTCATTCTTGTCCCCATATAACTGCCTGGTCCCTATATGTTTCATCCTGGTCCCTATGTGTCTGCCTGATCCTCATATCTGTTTCATCTTGCCACCCGTATATCTGCCTGGTCCCCATATATTTTATCCTTGTCCCCATGTAACTGCCTGGTCCCTATATGTTTCATGCTGGTCCCCCTGTGTCTGCCTGATCCTGATATATTTTTATTGGTCATCCATGTTGCAGTGAGTCTGCGCTGTATTTGACATGGAGGCCTGCATGCTGCAGTGAGTGTGCGCTAATTCAGAATTGATGCCTTTATCCCATGTGGTGCTTACGTTCCATATGCTACAGGGTGGGAGCTCTCCCTTCAGCATGTATGCTTACGTGATGCAGTACATGTGCGCTACATTCAGTATTAATACTCTGAAGAGTTCCTCTCATGTGAGTCAACTGGTTGCTGTAGATGAGCATTAGAGGTTTTTCTTCTGCCATTACAGGGTCATCACATCACAGTCTTGTCCAACTATCAAGTATCGGTCGCCCATATGAGCCACCAAGGAGGGACATGATCCAATGCACTTGGGGGTAGCAGGTAGTGTCCTCTCATTGGCACAATTACACCTAGCTTGAATTTCAGCAGTCAATCTCAGGGAGGTTGCGGGCCTCCGAAACTACATTGGCTCACTGGGGGAGAAGCACGATTACCATGGCTTACTCTGCATGCGCCAACCATCAACAAGGCAGTTTCCTCAGCCAGGTACACCTACCCAGAGCGAGTGGGTTCTGACTCAAACGGTGTTCGCCATATCATAGCCAGGTGGGGACCCCCAACATAGTTTGTTTGCAACCCGGTCAAACCGGCAGGTGAATCTGTTTTGCTCTCTGGTTCCCAGGGATCCTTTATTACAGTGGATGCGCTCCTCTTCAACTGGACCTTCAGACGGGTGTCTGGTTTTCCGTCACTAGTTTTGATTCTCGACGGTTCTGCACAATATGTGATGAGACTGGATGGCCCCATTCTGGCAGAGGAGGCCATGGTTCTGTGGCTCCGACAGTTGTCTGTCTCAGATATCTGGGTCCTCTGGATTTTCCAGATGTTGTAAATTTAGCAAGGGAATTATATTAGAATCTGAGAGTCCTCAGGGGTTGATACCTTTTAAGGGCGAACTGATTAGATGGTAAACATAGCAATCTTTCAGGACACTGTGGCCCCTTCGTCAGGCAGATAATTAGATAACAAGGGAATTAGTCAGGTATCATTATGCAAACTTTAACACCCTTTTCTTACTAGTTCACTAAAACATGGGTAAAGGAACTCGTCAGACACTGACAAAAACCAACTGCACAATGTTACAGCAATTCAATTGTCCGGACACAGGTATTATGGTACAGAGCTTGGTATGGTCAGGAGTACAAATATCTGTACACCCATAGTATCCCGTACCACGGGAAATATGGTACTATGTCCAGATAATGAAAGCAGTCATGAGAAAAAAAATTAAAAATTACAGAAAAATACAAAGGATTGATCTCACCCAGGGGTCCAGGAGTCAGGCAGGCCTTGTAGTAATGCAGCGCATCGGTGATTGTCCCAGGAATACTCACCCTACATCGAGCCCTACCTTCAATTAACTCATACACTGACCCTTGTGCATTGACTCCCGTCCTTTCACAGACGATCCACATTGCTCCCTAGCCATGCACCCTATTCATATCCCTACAGTCCTTATCCCAACGTGTTTCGTCACAGGAATCTTCAAGGGCTCTTCCTTACTGACTGGATCAAATAGAGCTGCATTCATATGTCACCATCGGTGATGGTTATTATTATTATTCTTTAGTTATATAGCGCCATTATGTTCCATGGCGCTTTACATGATACGGGGAAGATGAGGACACGTTCAATACTATCGTGTAGTACCGGACACACGGGAACAGGTGGAGATAGGACCCTATCCATGAGGGCTCACAGTCTACGGGAGTGGAGGTGAGGGGCAGGTAATAGGTGATGAACGGCCTTGTCAAGCCTCTAGAATGCCCATATAACAGTCTTTTTCCTCACGATGGTCCTATTGTTAGCTTTCCTTTCACCCGCAGAATGGGGGAGGTTCAGGCCCTCTTAGCTGACCTTCCTTTTGCCTTATTTCGTGCTGATAGGGTGATCTTACGTCCTGCCCCGGCTTGCTTTCCTAAGGTAGTCTCTGCATTCCACAGGTCGGGCGATTTGTCTTTCCCTGTTTTTTGCCATGACCTTACGATCATTAAGGAGCTAATCTTACTTCCTTACCTGTCTATCGCTGTTTACAGTACTACCTAGGGGTCACGTGCCCTTGGAGGATGGATAGGTCCCTTTTTTGTTTGTTTTCAGGGACTGATGACACCGTGGAGACGAATCTCAGGCCTTCTTCCACAGGGGTCTGGGCTACTACCTGAGCTGAAAGGTCAGACATATCTATTGATCAAATCTGTAGAGCGGCGTCATGGTCTTCGCATTTATCCTTTTGTGAGCACCATAGCTAAGAGGTTTCTGGAGCGGATCTCACTTTTGGTAGTAGGATTCTACTGGCTGTGATCCCTCCCTAATCTACGTTTCTCTGTAATTCTCTCATTCTGGGTGCTGTCATGGACGACCGATAAACACGTAATTACTTACCGGTAATGTGTTTTTTCGGAGTCAATGACAGCCATCCACAGATTCCCTCCCATTGTTGAGGGTTCATCACTTTTCTTTTTCTATTTACACGTGGTGTTCGGGGTTGTGGTCAACTAACGATGTTCCAGAGAACCCTTTTTTCAGACTATGTAACCAACTGGCATGAGGAGAGGAACCGCCCCTTTTAAAGCCTGATGATTCCCTGTCCTTGGAGGGTGGATCCCTCTCTCATTCTGGGTGCTGTCATGGACTCTGAAAAAAACACATTACCGGTAAGTAATTACGTGTTTCATCCTTGTCCCCATATGTCTGCCTGGTCCTCAATGTTTCATCCTGGAACCCGTATGTCTGCCTGGCCTCCATATGTTTCATCTTGGTCTCCATATGTCTGCCTGGTCACCATTTGTTTCATCGTAGTTATCATACGTCTACCTGGTCCCCAAATGTTTCATCCTAATGTTCAAATGTCTGTCAGGTCCTCATATATGTTTCATCCTGGTCCCCATATGTGTCATCTTGGACCCTATATATCTACCTGGTCCTCGTATGTTTCATCCTGGTCCCCATATGTCTGCCTGGCATCCATATATTTCATCCTGGTCCCCAGGTGTCTGCCTGGCATCCATATATTTCATCCTGGTGCCCAGGTGTCTGCCTGGCCTCCATATATATTAGCTTGGTCCCCATATGTCTGCTTGGCCTCCATATGTTTCATCCTGGTCCCCATAAGGTCCCCACTGTTTTAATTTGCATTATAAAAATGAAATAAAATGTTTACTACCTGTCTGTGGTCCAGCAGCATCTTATCCCTGTTCCATATGTGGTGTACACGTCAACATCAGCTCCAACCCTCTGATAGGTAAGCCTTATTTTCTGGTCATCATAATGGGAGACCCAGACAATGGGGTTAAGGGCACTGCCCTCCGGAGGCCACACTAGGTACTACAAGTTTGTAGACACCGCCCCCTCCGCTTATAAACCCCCACCGCAGGGAATATCTTCAGTTTTTAACTTAGTGTGCTCGGAGGTATCACACGCATTGCTCACCCTTAGGGAACACGCAGGTCGAGGTACCGGAGGGCCTAGAGCCTGGACACTGCGTGTCCTCCCGGTACGCTGTCGCACTCCTTCCCATCCCTGTTTGGGGGCTCTGAAAAGTGGGAGAATGGAGCCTTGCACAGCTCCGCTCCGTCCGAGGCCTCCCTAAATGGTGCTTACAGACCGGACTGGAGCCAGCCCAGTCCGAGGCCTCCCTAAATGGTGCTTACAGACCGGACTGGTGCTGCACCCCCGTCCGAGGCCTCCCTAAATGGTGCTTACAGACCGGACCGGCACTGAGGCACCTTGTGTGTCTCCGGTGTGCCTGGGGGTAGTGTCGGCACTATATGTGTTGGGACACTCAGACCGCGCGTACCCTCGGGTCCGCGGTTCTGGCGGTGGACCCCGTGCTGGGGCCACTCTGGCTGACCGCCCTGTGTCTCGCAGGGGCTGCGGCTGTCGGCTACAGACTTTTGTCTGCAGCCATTAGTATTGTGTTTGTGTCACGGTACTTCCCGCGCTGCGGGCCTCGGCGCCTTCATTACTGAGGCTGCCTGAGGAGATGGAAGCAGCCCAGGCGGTGACGTCATTAATGGGCGTGCGTGTGTGCTCCCGCGTGTTTTCGGCTCCGCCCGCAGTTAGTCTGTCGGCGGCCATCTTTCCCTTCACTTCCCGGCTGGGATCTGCTTGAAGTGCACGGCTGCACTCAATTCAGGGGAGACCGGAAAACCTCGCGGAGGCCACACACGCACACACCGCTTCCTCCACCGCATTACTGCGGTTGGTAAGCCACCGGTTGTACCGGTTTTCTTTAAAGATCGGCTTTTTTCTCCCTGCTGTAGGGATGTCCTCAGCTGGGAAGAGCGCTGCTAAGGCGGCAAGTAACACCACTGCCTGTGCTACGTGCAACGGGACACTGGTTGAGGGGTCCTGCAATAACTGCGGACGCCCAGAGGCACGGGCTGAGACTGCAAAGGAGACAGCAGCTCCGGTGCTATACCCTGTGGTCCATGTGGGCCCAGGGCCATGGGAGACACAGAACAAGATAAATGAATCTATGTTATCCCAGCTGTCCTCCATGTCGCAATCCCTGGAGGTACTAACCAGGAGGCTGGAAAACCCAGCTGCTCCTTCATATTATCCCCGGGTGTCCCCTGCCTCAACTGTGAGACCCCTTAAGCGGACTCGACGTGAGGATTCACCCGAGCCCCAGACACTCTCTGAGGAGGAAGGTCTCTCTGAGGGGGACGAGGATGATGGGGGTTCATTACTCGGGTCCGTGTCAGAACCACCAGAGGGGGTGGAGGATCTGGTGTCCTCCATCAACGAGACTTTACGTCTCGTGACACCCCCTGAGGAGGTGACCGTTCACCCGAAGGAGGTCTACCAATGGCTGCGGCCGGAGGCTAGACCAAGTGGCTCCTTTATGGATCACACTAACTTTGGAAGGGTGATTAGAGCTCCCAGGATTCATCCTGGCCGGCGTTATGTCCGTAAATCTAAGGACAATCGCTTCCCCTTCCCTGAGGAGGTGCTTCAGGAGTGGTCGCAGTCCCCTAAGGTGGACGCTTCCATGACCAGGATTGCTGCACGCTCCCTCTTCTCTGCCTCTGATAGCTCCTCATTGAAGGATGCTACTGATAGACAGGTCGAGCAACTCGCCAAGTCTTCTTATGAGGCTGTGGGGTCTTCATTTGCCCCTAATTTTGCCGCGGTCTGGACTCTGCAGGCGATCACCTCCTGTTTGGACGGTATCGCTGACCTGGCAGGGTCCAGCTCAGAAGTCCTGGCGCTCACGGATAGAGCAAGGGCCTATGCGGATTACGCCAGGACAGCAACACTGGAAACTGCCACTCGCTCAGCTGTGGCTTCGGCCAATGCTATAGCGATCCGCAGATTGTTGTGGCTGCGTCTATGGGACTCAGATGCCACGTCCAAGAAGATTTTGCAAAATCTTCCGTTCTCTGGCGACAGGCTTTTTGGTACCGAACTGGACAAGTTGATAAAGGATTCTGCGGAGTCAAAGATCCCACAGAATAAACCTAAGCCACGGTATACCGTGAAGAGGAACCCTAAACAGTGGTCCTTTCGGTCCAGTTCACAACCTTCAGCATCGTCTGCCCGAGCGGACAGAGGGAGCAAGCCCTCTACTCAGTGGCGTCCCAAGGGTCGCCAGAAGAAGCCGGCGGGGGCAGCGGCTGCCACCCCCAAACCCGCTTCCGCATGACTCGCTCTCTCATCCTACCTCCCCACAGGTGGGGGGCCGCCTGTCTCTTTTTCGGGACAGATGGCTACTCCAGGTCCAAGATCAGTGGGTACGAGACATAGTCTCCAGAGGTTACAGGATAGAGCTGACGTCACAGCCGGCACACCGATTCCATCGGTCGGTCCCGTCCCCAGAAAAGGCTCAGGCTTTTCATCTGGTGTTGGAGAGTCTCCGCAAGGACGGAGTTGTGGTCCCAGTACCTTCCGGGGAGAGGTTCAGGGGTTTTTACTCCAACCTCTTTATCGTCCCAAAGAAGGATGGCCTCTTTCGCCCGGTTCTGGACCTAAAGTTGTTCAACCGCCACTTGTTGGTTCGGAAGTTCCGCATGGAATCCCTGCGCTCCGTGATCGCGGCTGTGTCACAGGGGGACTTCCTAGCGTCCATAGATATTCGGGACGCTTACCTTCACGTGCCCATTGCACCGGCTCATCAACGCTGGTTAAGATTCGCAGTGGGGGACGAACACTACCAGTTCGTGGCGCTGCCTTTCGGTCTGGCCTCGGCTCCGCGGGTGTTCACGAAAGTGATGGCCTCTATGATGGCTCTCCTGCATGTGCAGGGACATACCGTCATTCCCTATCTCGACGACCTGCTGGTCAGGGCGCCATCGGAACACCTTTGTCAAGAGAGCCTGAATGTGACCATGAGGTCTCTGGAACAATTCGGTTGGCTCCTCAATATTCAGAAGTCAACTCTGGTTCCGACCCAGTCATTGACATATCTGGGCATGGACTTCAACACGGCCTCAGCCCTGGTGTCTCTACCACGAGCCAAACAACTGGCCATCCATTCAGGAGTGCAACAGATCCTCCTGTCCCCACAATCATCCCTGCGGGTGTTGATGAAGCTGGTGGGGCGCATGGTGGCAGCAATAGAGGCGGTGCCTTTCGCACAATTTCGCCTCCGTCCTCTACAGCTGGAGATCCTCCGCAGTTGGGACAAGAGGACGACCTCTCTGAATCGGCTGGTGACCCTTTCCCAACCGACCAGGGATTCCCTGCAGTCCTGGCTACAACCACGTCACTTATCTCGGGGCCGGTCCTTCATCAAACCGTCATGGTTAGTGGTGACCACCGACGCCAGTCTGAAGGGCTGGGGGGCGGTGTTCTTACACCACAGGGCCCAAGGCCTCTGGACTCAGTCGGAGTCGGCGTTGCAGATCAACGTGCTGGAGATCAAGGCGGTCTATCTGGCGCTCCTGGCTTTTCAGAAATTCCTCTCCGGACGACCCATTCGGGTTCAGTCCGACAATGCGACGGCCGTCGCTTATATAAATCATCAAGGAGGAACCAGGAGTGCACAGGCTCTGGCCGAAGTCCACCGCATCCTATCCTGGGTGGAGGACAACAACTGCCTGATCTCCGCAGTTCACATCCCAGGGGTCGAAAACTGGGAGGCCGACTATCTGAGCCGGCAGGGGATGGACGCCGGAGAGTGGTCTCTTCATCCGGATGTCTTCAGAGAAATCTGCAGCAGATGGGGCACTCCGGACGTGGATCTGATGGCCTCGCGGCTGAATCATCAGGTGCCGCAATACATGGCGCGGTCGTGGGATCCCCAGTCTCTGGGAGCAGACGCCCTGATCCTGAGTTGGTCCAGATTCCATCTGCCGTATGTGTTCCCGCCTCTAGCTCTGATTCCCAAGGTGCTGTGGAAGATCAGGACGGAGTGCAGGGTAGCCATTCTAGTGGCTCCAGATTGGCCCAGGAGGTCCTGGTTTCCGGACCTGTGGCAACTGTCAGGCGGACACAGGTGGGCTCTTCCAGAACGTGCAGATCTACTCGCGCAAGGCCCATTCTTCCACCTCAATTCCAGGGCCCTCAGATTGACTGCATGGCTCTTGAGGCCTGGCTGCTGACATCCAGGGGTTTCTCCCCTACAGTGGTTGCCACTATGAATCGGGCTAGGAAGCCTGTTTCGCGAAAGATATACCACAGGACGTGGAAAATCTTTTTCTCCTGGTGTGCCTCTGGTGGACGGTCTCCTTGGCCCTTGTCTGTTCCGACCCTGTTGGCTTTCCTACAGTCGGGTTTGGAGTTGGGGTTATCCCTCAGCTCCCTGAAGGGTCAAGTGTCAGCGCTGTCTGTGCTGTTTGACAGACGTTTAGCGCTCCTCCCGAAGGTCCGTCAATTCCTGCAGGGGGTGTCTCGGGTGGTTCCGCCATACAGGCGACCACTGGACCCTTGGGACCTTAACATGGTCCTGGCGGCACTGCAGAAACCGCCGTTTGAGCCGCTGAGGGAAGTTCCCCTCTCTCGTCTGTCCCAGAAAGTGGTATTTTTGGTGGCAATTACGTCTCTGAGAAGGGTCTCAGAATTGGCTGCACTTTCGTGCAAGTCACCCTTCCTGGTGGTTCACCAAGACAAGGTGGTGTTACGCCCATGGCCAGAATTCTTGCCTAAGGTGGTGTCCACTTTTCACCTGAACCAAGAGATTGTGCTTCCATCATTTTGTCCCGCTCCCGTTCATCAGGTTGAGCGCGACCTCCACACTCTGGATCTGGTGAGGGCTGTGCGCATTTATGTGTCCAGGACTGCCTCCTTCCGGACGTCGGACTCCTTGTTCATCCTTACAGCGGGTCGCTGTAAGGGGTCCGCGGCATCAATATCAACCTTGGCCAGATGGATCAAGGTGCCCATTCAGGAGGCCTACCGTTCTTCCGGTCTGCCTCTCCCGGTGGGATTGAAGGCGCACTCGACCAGAGCTGTCGGTGCCTCCTGGGCTTTGCGACATCGAGCTTCTGCTCTACAGGTGTGTCAGGCAGCCACATGGTCAAGCCTGCATACTTTTTCTAAGCACTATATGGTGCATGCCCATGCCTCTGCGGATGCAAGTTTGGGCAGGCGGGTCCTCCAGGCGGCGGTTTCCCACCTTTGAGGGGGACCATGTGTTATCCGTCTTTTGAGGAACTCTTCCCGCCCTGGGGTATTGCTTTAGGACATCCCCATTGTCTGGGTCTCCCATTATGATGACCAGAAAAAAGAGAATTTTGTTTACGTACCGTAAATTCTTTTTTCTTTAATCATCAATGGGAGACCCAGCACCCACCCAGTTGTTCCGTTGGATGTTGTCACGTTTGACTTGTTCCCAGTTGGAACAGTTTATTCCGGGTTGTTGGACCGTTTCGTTCACGGTTTCTTTCCCGAGGTTTCGGGTGTGGTTATTTTGTCTCCTCGCAGCTTATGGACCAAACTGAGGATATTCCCTGCGGTGGGGGTTTATAAGCGGAGGGGGCGGTGTCTACAAACTTGTAGTACCTAGTGTGGCCTCCGGAGGGCAGTGCCCTTAACCCCATTGTCTGGGTCTCCCATTGATGATTAAAGAAAAAAGAATTTACGGTACGTAAACAAAATTCTCTTTTTTATCTATTGCAAAGCAGCGCAATACATTTCCGAAGACACACATTCAGTTGAAACAGGTGGATCCTGATGGAGAGTGGGCCGGGGTGGGGGGAGATTTTCCAGTGCCCCAGTACTTGCCCAGGCGTGCCGGGTGGTGATGCCGGTCCTGCCATGATCACAAACAAAGTAGCTGTCTTTGTCATTTCCTGGTACTTACCCAGGGGCCTCTTCTTACTGCATCCATTCTTGGTTCTTACACAGGGGCCTCTTCTGTCTGTGTCCATTCCTGGTTCTTACACAGGGGCCTATTCTGTCTGTGTCTTTTCCGGGTTGTTACACAGGGGCCTCTTCTGTCTGTGTCCGCTCCTGGGTCTTACACAGGGGCCTCTTCTGTCTGTGTCCGCTCCTGATTCTTACAAAGGGGCCTCCTCTGTCTGTGTCCGCTTTTGAGTCTTACACAGGGGACTCTTCTGTCTGTACCTACTCCTGGTTCTTGGGCCTCTTTAGTCTGTGTCCACGCCTGGTACTTACATAGGGGCCTCTTTAGTCTGTGTCCGCTTTTGAGTCTTACCCTGTTTCCCTGAAAATAAAGCGCCCCCCGAAAGTAAGGCATGATTGGGGGGGCGCCCTACCTCCTAATATAAGGCACCCCCCGATTATAAGGCGTACCTCCTCACAAAACCGGGGCATACATCTGTGTCTCGCTCCCCGCTATCCCCGCTGTCCGGTGCCCGCCACTCTGTACCGCTCTTCTGCCGCACTGCAGTGCTCACGGAGCCGCCCAGGAGCGCAGCCATGAATCACAGCTCCGGAGCTCTATGCAGTCTCCGTCCATGAGCTCTGCGCCAATCACAGCGCAGGAATCATGGACAAGCTGCCGTCAGTAGCCTCTGATTCTTCCTGGGCTGTGATTGGCCCAGGGCTCCTGCGCTCTGATTGGCCCAGGGCTCCTCCACTGTGCACCACCAAAGCAGCAACGCAGAGGAAAGAAAGTGAAAAGAAAGAAGTACGATAAGAAAGTGAAAGTGTGGTGTGTGTGTGTATACACATGGGAGGCTGCAGTGGGATACGGTACTGGGATGGGAGGCTGCTGCAGTGGGATACAGTACGGTACTGGGATAATGGGAGGCTGCTGCAGTGGGATACTGTACAGTACTGGGATAATGGGAGGCTGCTGCAGTGGGATACTGTACAGTACTGGGATAATGGGAGGCTGCTGCAGTGGGATACGGTACTGGGATAATGGGAGGCTGCTGCAGTGGGATACTTTACATTACTGGGATAATGGGAGGCTGCTACAGTGGGACACGGTACTGGGATAATGGGAAGCTGCTGCAGTGGGATACGGTACTGGGATAATGGGAGGCTGCTGCAGTGGGTAATGTACTGGCATGGGAGGCTGCTTTTCTGTCAATTTTTTTTGGCTAAATAAGACATGGTGCACCTTTCGGAGCAAAAAGTAATATAAGATAGTGTCTTATTTTCGGGGAAACACGGTACACAGGGGCCTCTTCTGTCTGTGTCCTCTCCTGGTTCTTACACAGGGGCCTCTTTTGTCTGTGTCCTATCCTGGTTCATACACCGAGGCCTCTTCTGTATGTGTCCTCTCCTGGTTCTTACACAGGGGCCTCTTTAGTCTGTGTCGGCTTTTGGGTCTTGCACAGGGGCCTCTTCGGTCTGTGTCCTATCCTGGTTCTTACACAGGGGCCTCTTTAGTCTGTTGGCTTTTGGGTCTTACACAGGGGCCTCTTCTGTCTGTGTCTCTCCTGGTTCTTACACAGGGGCCTCTTTAGTCTGTGTCCGCTCCTGGTTCATACACAGGAGCCTCTTCTGTCTGTGTCCTATCCTGGTTCATACACAGGGGCCTCTTCTGTCTGTGTCCTATCCTGGTTCATACACAGGAGCCTCTTCTGTCTGTGTCCTATCCTGGTTCATACACAGGGGCCTCTTCTGTCTGTGTCCTATCCTGGTTCATACACAGGGGCCTCTTCTGTCTGTGTCAGCTCCTGTCCATAGAGGTGGCTGCACAATCTCAAGGAGTAGATCAGCTTGTACAACCTCACTGCATCCGCTATGAAGAGAAGTGTATGTTGGTGGATAAAGTTCTGACCCCAGTTCGTCATAAATGTAAATACCGCTTCCCACTTTTTATGACGTTACATTCTTTTCTATGGAAAGGGAAGCAGAATTGGAGAAGGGTATATAGATTTTTATTTTCTTTTTATCTTTCCAGCTTCAATAGAATGATGATAGAATGATAGCTAAATGATGTTGTTTAATATTTATGTTCTATATTTTGAAGAAGTGAAAAAAAAAAAGTTTGTTTCCTATTTTGAGGGCAAGATTTGTTTTCTGTTCACCATCTTACGTTATCAAAGACTCTCCATGGGGAGGATAAGACAACAAATTAATATAAATCTATTGAGTCTGTGAGATTCCACTGGAGGATTTTGTAAATTCAATTAAAAACATACATCTGGCTATAACATCCAATATTGTATATTTTACTTTTGTTTGTAAAACCTGCAGGCAGCAACATCCAAAACCTTAAAGCAGGTAGTCAACAGCACTCCATGCATTCTAATTAAATGTAATGATGATACAGAATTAAAATAACATAATGCACTGCAAAAAATATACTATATATATATATACACTGTATATTTTCATACAAAGAAACTATAAGTAGTTCTGAAAAACACCCCAAAATGAACACTGGGTGATCACTTCTTGACCATTAAAAGGTGTAACACAAATAAAAGAGAAAAAGTGGGTTAAAGCGCGTGGACAGAAATGCTCTAAAATCCATTTTTTCGTGTTACACATTGTCATTTCCTAATCTGGTGCTCATCAGATCACACATTAAGGCATAGCTGCATCCAATGGAGTAAGTCTACACATGGTTATCAGTGCCTGCCTTGCACAACTAGAATAGTTGAGTGATGTCTTATACCTCATTTCATCAATATCTGGGTGATGTACACTAGGAGTGCCTTCTATCTTTTATCTTGGCACGATCATTAAAAGGACGTTGGTAGTTGTCCCCTAACCGTGGGATAGGAGATTAGTTACTGATCACTGGGGGTCCGACCACTGGGACCCTCACCAATCCTAAGAACCAAGGCTCTAAAGAGCCCCGAGTGAACACAGTGGCGGTTGACCATGTGCATTCTGGCTTTATTCATTCTATATGGGACTGTCGGAGATTGCTGAGTCCTGCACTTGGCTACACTTTAGCACTCCCATATGAATGAAGCCGCAATGCTTATGATCTACCGCTGCTCCACTTACACGGGGCTCTTCAGAATCAATGACATTGGAAACAAGATACAACAAAAACAAGCAAGAGTAAATAATGTTCACTTCATTACCCGAGAAATAAAAACGTGCTGTACGTCCTGTGAAGGGTTAATAATACTATGTTTAAAGGGGTTGTCCACTACTAGGACAACCCCTTCTGATTCCACTTAGTAAAGTACAAAAGCCTGTACTCACCTCCCATGCTGGCGCTGTTCTAGCGGTGTCAGTAAGCGCGGTCATGTGACAGTATGACACCCTGCGTCAAATCACTGCTGGCTTCTCTAGCCCCGCCTTCGGATACAGGAACAATGAACAGGAAGTGAGCCGTAGCTGCAGCTCTCACGTTCTCAAATCATATAGAAAACAAGTGCAAACTAAGACACTTAATATAAAATATATAAAGATTTATTAGATTTAGATGAAAAATAATGACGTTGAAAATATATACAAAATGTGGCACTAATGATCCAAAAAACACAATGGCACCACAGCACAAACCGGCAGTAAAGGACTAGTACAAAAAAGTATGTACAAGGACCCTATTAAAATAACCAGCACCAAGACTGAAATAGAATAGGGGGGTCAAGAATAAAACAAATCATAAGGCCCAATTGATAATGTTATAAGCTTGTCCAATACCTGACTGTGAGTAGCAGTGCCACCTCTCAACACACGTTTCAACATGTGTGCCTTCTCCCTGGGGAAGACCGGTGGTGATGATTGGACACAGGGCTCGCGTGATGTCACGTGATTCCCGTGAACATGATTACTGACTCTGCTGGAACAGCGCCAGCTTGAGATATGATTACAAGCTTTTTTATTTTACCTGGGGAAAACAAGTGGAATCAGAAGGGTTTGTCCTAGTACTGGACAACCCCTTTAATAGTTTGAGAAGTGCACTTTTTAAAATGTCGGTGATTTGTCAAAATGTCTAATAAAATGTATGTTTCCGAAGACTTTGTGAAAGTGTGAACACTTTGTGCTAATCTTATAAGCTGTCCATTGTCGTCCCCCGTCCCTCCCCCCCCCCCCAAATAAAAAAAAAAAAAAAGAAAAATCATATAAAAAATGTTGCCATCATAAAGACAACATATAGGAGATTGTAATTATCAATTACTTTGTCTGTTTAACTTTGTTTAAAGGGAACCAACCCCCAGGATTTAACCACCTGTAAATCAGTGCAGCAGGTGACTAACGTGTGCAGCGTGACATCACTATTTGGGGTTTTTTATTCCTCCTGTGGGCTTGTCTTTCTAATGAAAGCCGAACCCCCCCATCCTGGATGAGTCTGGATGAGACGGAGTGGGAGGGGATTCAGCAGAAACACAAGCCCACAGGGGAGGAATAAAATAAACAACAGTGATGTCACGCTGCACACATCAATCACCTGCCGCACTGATTTACAGTTGGCTAAATCCTGGTGGTTGGTTCCCTTTAAGTGTCCCCTTTCATCTTGTTCTTACAAGCTGTCTTATGTATAAAATAACAAATTGAGCTTTCCTTGCCCTCTCTGGGTCCTGTGCTGTCATTTTTTGCAGGGTGACAACTTTAAGGGGTTAAACATTAGGTTATTTTCTCTTGCCTCTTTTCATATTACAGTACTAGTATAAATTAACACTGAAGTGGTTATTAAATCATGGTACAATAAAGGGCCATGCTGCAGCGGGCGGAGAAGTGATACCAGAGTATACTAAGTACACCTTCAGATTTGGGTGAACAAGCTTTTACACATGATGGAGCTTTTAGTCCTGAACCTTTGGCAAGACATAATTATGTCCCAGTGAAAGTACTAATGCTGTACCTTGTGCTTCCCTATAATAGGAAACTGTTTACCAATTCACAAAACTTCATTAACTCCCGTGAATGTATCACCCTTTGATCTCATTTAGTGCAGACACTGGGTTACGTTTTTCTGAAACGGGATGAAACCCTGCGGGTTAATTTGGTCAGACTTTCATTCTCAATCTTGGCGACTGTGTTTTCATTTTTCGATCTTCTTGCTCGTTTCTCCATATTTTATCAGTAATCTCTCCTTTACTTGGTAAATAAAAATCATTGAAAGCCTCTGCTTATTGTGGTCCAGAACCTTCCAAAATCATAGGCTGCTGCTTAAGGCCCCGTTACACGCTTCAATATTGTAACGATATCACTAACGATCTCACGGGAGCGCGCTCGTTAGGACATCTTTTTGACATCGTTGATGAGATGTCACACGTGTAGATATTGTGCACGACGCACCAATGATGTAGCGAGCAGCTATCATTCACACAACCCAGCGATCGATACTTGTTCACTGATGTGAATAGGAGAAGTCGTGAACGACATCGTTATCGCGGTGTCACACACAACGATGCAGCAGGTCGGCTGATCGAGGATCGTCTGATTTGAGAACATGTTATGATATCGTAGTCGTATCTCGGTGTAACACGCAACAACATCCTAACGATGTCATTTGAACGACTCCAAACCCGTGACAGTTCAGCGATAAGCAATATCGTACTGTGTAACGGGGCCTTTAGTCTACGTTTGCATTGAGAAATGCCCAGTTTCGCAGACAGAACCTTCCCTATGTTTTTATGTAAACTATTACACAAATCAAATTCAAATCTTAGCACATATATAATGGAAAATTGCCAGAAATCACTGGGCGCGTTGCATATCTGGTCACTGTGTGAGTCACTTATCTGGTCACTGCACGTCGATAATCTGGTCACGGTGAGTCGCTTATCTGGACACTGCACGTCAATAATCTGGTCACGGTGAGTCGCTTATCTGGACACTGCATGTCGATAATCTGGTCACGGTGAGTCGCTTATCTGGACACTGCATGTCGATAATCTGGTCACGGTGAGTCGCTTATCTGGTCACTGAGCGAGTCGCTTATCTGGTCACTGAGCGAGTCGCTTATCTGGTCACTGAGCGAGTCGCTTATCTGGTCACTGAGCGAGTCGCTTATCTGGTCACTGAGCGAGTCGCTTATCTGGTCACTGAGCGAGTCGCTTATCTGGTCACTGAGCGAGTCGCTTATCTGGTCACTGAGCGAGTCACTTATCTGGTCACTGAGCGAGTCGCTTATCTGGTCACTGAGCGAGTCGCTTATCTGGTCACTGAGCGAGTCACTTATCTGGTCACTGAGCGAGTCACTTATCTGGTCACTGAGCGCATTGCTTCACTGGTCACTACGCGTTGCTTATCTGGACACTACGCGTTGCTTATCTGGACACTGTGCACATCGCTTCACTGGTCACTATGCATTGCTTACCTGGTCAGGTGTGAGGGGACAAAGGTTATACATCAAGTGGTGAGGGATTGGAGGTGATACCCCAGCGGGCGAAGGATTAAAGGTCAAACATTGAATTAGACTGACTGCAAAACCTGAATACTGTGACTTACATGTGTCTATATAGGGTGTGTTAATCCATATTTATATCTATATTACTACAGTCATGGCCAAAAGTTTTGAGAATGACACCAAAATGCTATTTTCCCATGATCTGCTCCCTCTGGTTTTTATTTATGTTTGTCTGATGTTTCTATCACATACAGAAATATAATTGCAATCATATTATGACACCAAAAGGTTCTATTGACAGTTAGACTGAGTTAATGCAGTGTTGACCCTTCCTCTTCAGGACCTCTGCAATTCTCCCTGGCTGCTCTCAGTTAACTTCTGGACCAAATCCTGACTGATCGCCGTCCATTCTTCCATTCCTCCATTCCTCCATTCTTCCATTCATCCATTCTTGCATAATCAATGCTTGCATTTTGGCAGAATTTGTTGATTTTTGTTTGTCCACCCGTCTCTTGATGATTCACCACAAGTTCTCAATGGGATTAAGATCTGGGGAGTTTCCAGGCCATGGACCCAAAATCTCTATGTTTTGTTCCCCGAGTCATTTAGTTATCACCTTTGCTTTATGGCAAGGTGCTCCATCATGCTGGAAAAGGCATTGTTGGGCGCCAAACTGCTCTTGGACGGTTGGGAGAAGTTGCTCTTGGAGGACATTCTGGTACCATTCTTTATTCATGGCAAGACTGTGAGTGAGCCGATTCCCTTGGCTGAGAAGCAACCCCACACATGAATGGTTTCAGGAGGCTTTACAGTTGGCATGAGACAAGACTGGTGGTAGCGCTCACCTCTTCTTCTTCGAATAATCTGTTTTCCAGATGTCCCAAACAATCAAGAATTCGTCCACTCCTTGTACCTTTCCCCCAGTCCTCAGCAGTCCACTCCCTGTACCTTTCCCCCAGTCCTCAGCAGTCCACTCCCTGTACCTTTTGCAGAATATCAGTCGGTCCCTGATGTTTTTTCTGGAGAGAAGTGGCTTCTTTGCTGCCCTCCTTGAAACCAGGCCTTGCTCAAAGAGTCTCCGCAGCCTCACAGTGCAATGTGCAGAAGCCTCACACCAGCCTGCTGCCATTCCTGAGCAAGCTCCGCACTGCTGGTCGTCCCATCCCGCAGCTGAAACAGTTTTAAGATACGGTCCTGGCGCTTGCTGGTCTTTCTTGGGCGCCCTGGAGTCTTTTTGACAACAATGGAAGCTCTCTCCTTGAAGTTCTTGATGATGCGATAGATTGTTGACTGAGGTGCAATCTTTCTAGCTGCGATACTCTTCCCTGTTAGGCCATTTTTGTGCAGTGCAATGATGGCTGCACATGTTTCTTCAGAGATAACCATGGTTAACTGAAGAGAAACAATGATACCAAGCACCAGCCTCCTTTTAAAGTGTCCAGTGGTGTCATTCTTACTTAATCATGACTGATTGTTCGCCAGCCCTGTCCTCATCAACACCCACACCTGTGTTAATGGAACAATCACTAAAACGATGTTAGCTGCTCCTTTTAAGGCAGGACTGCAATGATGTTGAAATGTGTTTTGGGGGTTAAAGTTCATTTTCTAGGCAAATATTGACTTAGCAAGTAATTGCTGTTAAGCTGATCACTCTTTATGACATTCTGGAGTGTATGCAAATTGCCATTAGAAAAACTGAAGCAGTAGACTTTGTTACAATTAATATTTGTATCATTCTCAAAACTTTTGACCATGACTGTACATATTAATAGTAAATTAATTTGTGGGGATTTATTTTGTTCAAAATTTGTTCTCTCTAGAGTGATTTTTCTTATTTGTTACAGAATAATCATAACTTCGTTAATAGCCGTTGAGTACAGGCCATACGTCCCATGTAACATTGCTGACAAAGAATTCTGAGATTGCTCATCCATGCATATGTACCATGTTATGTAAAATATGCAATGTTTTCTTTCCAATGTGGCCCTTATACAAGAGTATAATGTCCAAAATTGTACCCCGGATTGTTTTCTTTTGACCAGTGAAGCTGTGAATTACATTTACATACATAACACATTACTGGGCTCAATAATGGCGCCATTTTTCTCCTGTAAACCTATACGACCCAGGAAGGTGTCCTAAGTGTTCTCAAAAGAGGAATGATAATCTGATATTTTTAAAAGGGCAAATATTTCTTCCAATTAGCTGAATATTGAGAAAGGAAACCACATATTGTGAGTGAATTCATTGTGTATGAGTCTATACCCTGCTGATCATTAAGGGAGAAGGTGCCGTGTTCTGCAATCTCACTTCTTGGCTCATCACTTTGCCAAATGCATTTCCTAATTGCGAGCAAAGAACAATAAGAACGTGAATGCAGATCGGAAACGTTTCCCAACGCTTGAAAAGTTCCCACTTGTTTGTATTCAGTCATTGATGTGCCTTAATGTTATCCTGTATCTTGCTGGTACCGAGGGGATTGAAACTCCTCCAGTGGCACCGGATTACATATGAGACGAGAGAGATATACTGATAATAATATATTTAATGCTTCCTTTTTCCAGGGGTTGTTCAGACTGGACACACTTGTGGATAATTGTTACCTGAAGCCAAGGCATAAGGGAACATTCGTATGTGAGAGGGAAATTAGGGAAGGAAGCGTCTCTCACCTTGCGCCACCCTGGACTCTCCGGCACCTGGTTACATGGCCGGCTTCTACTGATTCTGTATTAAATGAAGGTTATCCAGGGCCTTAAACTATATTTACTTTATGATATCTTAAACTAAATAAAGGAACCTAAAATGTACGGACACGTGGCCCTGGATAACCTTCATTTAATAATGAAACGTTAGGCCCCCCCCACCGTCCGCAATAACAGCCAGGGGTCCCACATTATACACGTTTCCATTTATAACTTGTCGGACCCCCCACTGATCTGACACTGATGACATCATTGTAATGAAACAATCGGTAGGTATAAAGATATAGAAAGTTTCCAGTAGCGGCATGAAAATCTCTGCTGTCCTGCAAGTCCAACAATACAGAACCCGGCAGTCTGTATTCTGCAAGAGAAGAAATACACCGCCGGTGTCCACAAGTCACTGAAGAACATCATTTTCATAGCCAAATATATGTATAAAATAGAAAGTCTATTTAAAGTATTACTCTTAATAAAAAAAAAAGTATAAGCACCAAAAATCCTACAAGAAATATACCTTTACACATATCGGAGTATGAATGGCTCCTTCTAAAGGGTCATTCACACCAGTGGGGCCCTGAACATGCACAGGGCAGAGTATACATCCAATGAAAATCTTGTGGGCCTGATTCATCAGTTGCAGTTTTTTCTTAGGGTGTTTACACACTGGCAGTTTTGCCCAGATCCGGCGGATCCGTACAAAAAACCGCATCTGCTGCGGTTAGCGGCGTTTTTTTTTCGCGGCCGCAACTGATGAAATCACACTTGCCGCGTCTACAGCACACTTACCGCAAGCCCCATAGACAATGCATGGGGTTAGCCGCAAGTGCCGCCGTTTCGACATCGCTGCAATGTCATCAAATCCGGTGACGTTGCAACGATATCGTAGTGTGTAACGGGGCCTTTAGACCCCCTTCAAATCACGTTTTATGGGGATCCACGGCTATCCGTTGTAAAACAGCCACGGATCCAATTTGGCCCCCATGTATCCCTATGGGCACGGATTGGTCCTACATGGCCATCCGATTGTGTTCAAATTGCCACGAATCCGATTCTGTCCTATTTTTTGATGTACAGAATCTGATCCGGCGCAGTCTGCAACAAGTAACATGGGGGCCTGTTGAGCACGGATCCGGGAAAAAAGGATCGGCTCCCGTGTAATTTCATTTTAGCAATGTATCTACTTACACTGCTAAAGTGAAATTAAAGAAAGCAATGGCTAAAAAAAAAAAAAATGGTTCGTCAGTGAACAACACTCAGGGACTGATTCAAACACGGACGTAAGGCAAGCTGACACTGCACCAGTGTTAACAGGGTATACGGCACAAGTTTCACCAATAGGCGCACGACACTTGATGAATTTTCTGCCTTTAGCAAGTGGCGTATGGCTGCATGCTCTATGCCAGACCTACTACTCCACAGTCAGGGCCAGATTTGATGAATTCAATGGATGATATAGGCACACTCCTCCCCATTTTAGCACAACTGATCTGAAGTGGTACGACAAGGCCGAAAGTTGCCAAATGTTTGCACAACTCTGCGTTGTGAAAAAAATCACCGAAATAGGACATAACACTTGAAAAAAAGTCACCAAAATTTAGCCATGTCAAATATCCATTGCACCCAGCAGAAGGCTGCCAGCTCCACTGGAGGCAACACAGGTGTCTGAATACCGGAGCTCAATCCCCTGCAACCCTGGGTGAGGTTGTGGCCCCTGTGACTGGCCATGCTGACAGGGAGGAGACTAGTGGTATTTATAGTGTTTTGTTGCACCTTTTTATCTCTATGCATTTGAGGCTGAGCCCTCTGGGGGCGTCTGTCACTTGTGATGCATGTATTGGGTGCAGAGCGGCCCGCCTTGCCTAATAGCTGGGCATGACCGATGGGCTGAGCTCTGACACTGTGCCTCACATAGACCTGCGTGACTGACGCCCTGCTGGTTGGTAACTTTGTGTCTATAAATACCACCAGTCTCCTCCCTGTCCGCATGGCCGGTCGCAGGTGCCACAACCGCCCCCATGCTTGGGTTGCAGGGGATTAAGCACCAGTATTCAGACACCTGTGTTGCCTCCATTGGAGCTGGCAGCCTCCTGCTGGGTGCAATGGATATTTGACATGGCTACATTTTGGTGACAACTGCGCGTTGTGTAAATGTTTTTGCTACTTTTCAAAGCCTTTATGACCTTTTCGCAGCGTAACAACTTTGATGAATCAAATTCATAGTGTAGTAATGTCTCTGCAGATTGTCTGATGTCCCGTGTTCCCGCACAGGTTCTGCTGCATTTTGCTTTTAATTATCCATAATAGTCACTGTTAAATACTTTTTGGTATATTTTTGTCTGTAGGCTTCTAAGGGGAGGCAGAAAAAAAAATCGCATGTCAAAAACAGAACGAAAACGTATATAAATATAAAAAGAATAAAGAGCGCCGCTTCAAATGTGGATAAAAAACATATCACATCAAGGGAAAATGCAGCAAAAGACTTGCAATAATCAGGGATTGTTAATGCATATTTTTTGTGGAAACACGGATAACAAGAAGCAGAAAAACCAGCATTAACACTTCATGTGGCCTCGCCCTTCCTATAGTTTGTGCTCAGCCCACAAAGGGCCCAGTCATTATTGCATTTGATATATTTTTTTGTCTATTATTACAATTACTACAGGACTAAACAGTGAATTAAGAATAGCTGCAAATGATGAATCGGGCCGACAAGTACTCGAGATGCCCTTACTTTAGAGACCATTGAATGCTGAACACGTGTTTGACACTTTTCAGAATGACATTTTACAGAGTTGTAAATTACAACGTATTTATAAAGGCGACATATTGCAGTTTTATTACTAAATAAACTTGCATTTAGGTTTAATTGTCGTCTGTAATGTTAGTCCGTTCTCCTGGGTCTCCGCAGTCTGTCCATCGTAGCAGCCCGCGTCCCATTCCCATATTGAGTTCTCCAGAGGGAGCAGCCAGGTAATCAGAGCTGTGTATGTGTCTGTGCTGCAGAGGAGCAGTGGGAGTAAATCTCACAATCAAATTGAGCCGTGATTCTATTAAAATGGAGATATGGATTTCAATCACAAGCCGGGAACTAAAAGCCGATCCGGCACCGGCGACATCTCAGCAGGTAGATTCACTTGATTGTCTTCAGTGTTATAACTCTGGTTGTATGCTAAGAAGCCACCCTAGATACAGACTCAAACAGGTCTTTCATGTGGTTTATTTAAAATATATTTATGACTAGATGGTGGCCGGATTCTAATGCATCGGGTATTCTATGGAGTATGTAGTCTATTTATGAAGATTTAAGAATAATACAAAGCGAAGCTGGGTTTAAATCTTGCGCCAATATCGCTGATTGCTGGCAACCAATCAGCAAAGCGTGGTTGAAATCTCGCGCCAATTTGCGGGCGGACTGTCCCTGTTGCTGATTTGCGTTACAGACAAACAGACAATTATATAGTATATAATACATCAAAATTAATTAATTTGTGTGTTCATATCATTATTATTCATTATTCTAGCACCAATCATTCCATGATGTTTTACATGTGAAAAGGGGGAATAAATAGACAAGTACAATATTTATCAACAATACAAGGTACACACAGTTACAGGAGGAGAGAAGATCCTGCCCGCGAGGGCTCACAGTCTACAAGGGATGGGTGAGGATACAGTAGGTGAGGAGAGAGGACCCTGCCCACGAGGGTTCACAGTCTACAAGGAATGGGTGAGGATACAGTAGGTGAGGAGAGAGGACCCTGCCCATGAGGGTTCGCAGTCTACAAGGGATGGGTGAGGATACAGTAGGTAAGGAGAGAGGACCCTGCCCACGAGGGTTCGCAGTCTACAAGGGATAGGTGAGGATACAGTAGGTGAGGAGAGAGGACCCTGCCCACGAGGGTTCAGTCTACAAGGGATAGGTGAGGATACAGTAGGTAAGGAGAGAGGACCCTGCCCACGAGGGTTCACAGTCTACAAGGAATGGGTGAGGATACAGTAGGTGAGGAGAGAGGACCCTGCCCACGAGGGCTGACAGTCTACAAGGGATGGGTGAGGATACAGTAGGTGAGGAGAGAGGACCCTGCCCACGAGGGTTCACAGTCTACAAGGGATGGGTGAGGATACAGTAGGTGAGGAGAGAGGACCCTGCCCACGAGGGTTCACACTCTACAAGGGATGGGTTAGGATACAGTAGGTGAGGAGACAGGACCCTGCCCACAAGGGCTCACAGTCTACAAGGGATGGGTGAGGATACAATAGGTGAGGAGAGAGGATCTTAACCATGAGGGATCACAGTCTACAAGAAATAGGTGAATATACAGTAGGTGAGGAGACAGGACCCGGCCAGCAAGGGGTCACATTCTACAAGGGATGCCTGAAAATCCAGTAGGTTAGGAGAGCTCACATTCTACAAGGGATGGATGAGGATACAGTAGGTGAGGAGAGAGGACCCTGTCTGTGAGGGCTCCCAGTCTACAAGGGATGGGCAAAGTTACAGTAGATGAAGGGAGAGGACCCTGCCCATGAGAGAGCTCCCAGTCTACGAGGGATGGGTGATGGTGATGATATTCTAGAAGAAAGGTAGAGCTGGTCATGCAATGGTTGAGTGGACTGAGGGTTACTGCAGGTAGTAGGCTTGTTGGAAGGGTTGCGTCTTCAGGTTTCCGTTTGAAAGTTTCCATGGTGGGCGAGCGACTTGTGTTGGGGCAGAGAGTTCCAGAGTATGTGGGATGCACAAGAGGAACCTTGTATGCAGTTGTGGGAAGAGGAGATAATAGGGCAGGAGAGAAGATCTTGTGAAGACTAGGCTACAGATGTAGAACAGACAGGTTGCAGATGGTTTTGTATGTCATGGTTAGGGTTTTGAACTATAGTCATTGAACAATGGGAACCAAGTGAAGGGATTAGCAGAGAGGGGAGGCAGTGGAATAGTGTGGGGGGGGGGATAAATGGATTATTTGAGCAGCAGAATTTAGGATAGATTAGATGATGCGAGAGTTTTGGAAGGTAAGACAGAAGCAGGAGGTTGCAGTAGTTGAGGCGGGAGATCATGAGGGTAGAAGGTGTCCTCAGCGTTAGATACTGTTATATTACATCCATATGCTCTAATCTTATATGTGGAAAGGTCTTGTCATCTTCAGACAACCTCTGTAACCGCAAGAGATATAGCATGCTGTATACATAACTGTCAGTATCCTTGTGTTGGGTATATCTGTAGCAGATTCCTGGCAGATCGACACCAGGTCTGTGTTTTTCTCCAGAAACAGCGACAATCATTTGTGTCTTGCCATTTTTCTTTAAGAACTAACACGCATTAGGGGTCGGAGAATACCCCATTGAAGAATGGCATAGGAGGGTGACCTAACTCAATTTTAGGCCAAAAAGTGTCTCACACCTTGGTGACTACAGCGTATGATCCACATCTTTTTGGTTTCAATGTCCCAAACTTTGGGAACTCAGAAGACTATGAAGGCTCATTTCAGTCTCTTTGGTATCGCCTGTGTCACAGGGGATCTGGATTATGGTCACAGTCCTTCAGTGATGCACTATATTGGCAAATTGCCACTAATGCACATAATCTCTGGTGTAACACTCTATAGTTTGTCCTTGTTTGTCTTACAAGGTGGCTTCTACCTCACCTGGCATCTACCAGTTCTTTAGTTGTAGGACCCACAGTTTCTCTAAGCAGTTCTTTCATTATCCCCCTCACCAGGGCTGTGGAGTAACGCCAAACCTCCGACCCCTCAATTTCCCTGACACCAACTCCACGACTCTAACTCAGACTCCCTCATACACGGCTCATGTTTAAGTGATAAATTTATTGTAGTACAATGTGAACATCAGGCTTTTAATCATTATTATGATAAAATAATCAAGCTATTTAGATAGCACATAATAATATTTAATAATATTCAACACATATGCCATTGAAATACTGTAACCAATTTATTATATATTTTAGCAGTCTGAATTGGTCCATTTTATACCGACTCCACCAAAATGGAGGCTGACTCTGACTCCACAGCCCTGCTCCTCACTACCTCTACAGTTCTCCAACGTGGCTTAAAAAACATCCCTGAATTCTGTTGTATCTCCACTTTTCTGCTCTTCAGAAGAGCTCCTCTCAGCCAGCTCCGTGCTCCACTGCGGAGCCATGCCGCTGCTCCATGCTCCACTGCGAAGCCATGCCGCTGCTCCGTGCTCCACTGCGGAGCCATGCCACTGCTCCGTGCTCCACTGCGGAGCCATGCCGCTGCTCCGTGCTCCACTGCGGAGCCATGCCACTGCTCCATCCTCCACTGCGGAGCCATGCCGCTGCTCCGTGCTCCACTGCGGAGCCATGCCGCTGCTCCGTGCTCCACTGCAGAGCTATGCCGCTGCTCCGTGCTCCACTGCGGAGCTATGCCGCTGCTCCGTGCTCCATAGACAGCTTTCATAACTTCTGTTTCTCTGCAAATTCAATTTGTAGGGGCTACAACAGAGCACATGGGAGATTTTTGTGCTTTCATACTGACATACACCCAACTGACTCTTCATGGCACCAACACCTTCTTTTATCACAGTCCTTCTTTACAATTGCACAAACCCCCACCAGTATGGCACTGGGTTTCCAAGTTGGGGTCCAAATGAAAACCCTCAGGATTTCCATCTGTGTGCTTCTTTTAGACCCAGAGCCCTAAGAGGGCTAGAGTACAAAATAAAGGCCCCGTTACACATAGCGATGTTCCAGCGATCCAACCAACGATCCAACGCTGGTGAGCAGTGACACTGGACGATCAACTTACTGATGCTGCGTCCCCCGACGGTCAATGGTATCGCTCAGTGCCCCGGGCGCAGAATCGTTGTTCGTTGGCCCTGTCACACATGCCGATGCATGCTGGGTAGCGGGAGACCAATGATGGAAAAATGGTCCCGGCCATTCCGCAACGATCAGCGAGCTCATCGCTAGTCATTGCTAAATGTCACATGCAGAGACTTCGCTGGCGAGGTTGCTGCAAAGCCACAAAACCTGTGACGTTGCAGCGATATCATTAACGATATTGCTACGTGTAACGGGGCCTTAAGTTTACACTCACAATACTAGTTTAAAAATGTTATACTTTGTGTACCCCAAAATATTGCCATTAAATGCCATGTTGACAGGAAAAAAAATAAATTTGATGGAAGAACTGAAAAAGTAAACATCCCTAATGGCCACTGTACACACGGCTACATTTCTAGCTTTTCACCAGGTAACTTACTGGCTGCAGTGAAATCATGGAGACATTATTCCATTTGTACACAGCAACAAGATAGAACAATGTCTCCATGATTTCACTGCAGCCAGTAAGTTACCTGTGGATAAGCTAGAACTGTAGCCGCGTGTAAAGTGGCCATAAGGGCTAAAGCTGTCCTTAATGGCTTAAGCTTTGGAATTGTGCGCAGTATTCAGTATATGTCTGTGTGTGTTACAATGAAGCTAGAATACAAATGTCCCTCCGAGATGCGGTTCTGCTAGAATAGCTGACTGACGTACATAGACTTATATGTCTACTTCTGGCAAAATGGCAGCACGCGGCCTGAACTGCTGATCCATCTCAGCGGCATTGAAACATGCGCTATAATAACTTACACTCCTTGATTTATTGGATCAGTTAGGCGCGCGGTGTTATAAAGCCTCAGTATACACTGAAAAGAATGAAAGGCCGTCCTGTCCAAGAAGTAAGAGGAGAACAAACATATCCGTGTTTGGTGCCATATCATTCGCGTTTGTTTTACAGTTACAGAGCGGATGATATATTGTGTAATGCGTGTCAGCCATGTAATCGTAGTGATCGATCGCCTGCGGTCTCAGGCCATAGATCAGCCAGGATGTATTGGCTAAAGCATGCTGGCCATAAATACGCGTGCAAGGGTTCAGCCCTCCTCCTTATGCATTTAAAGCAAGATTTCCAGCAGCCTCTCGTGTAATTATCTTCTATAAAGAGATTACTTGTTTTTCCCAGTGAAAAATCGTTCCTTTGTGTCCTATGAAAAATGGATGTTTCTTATTTGCTATAATAATGCTGTCGCTTTGTCATCTACAAAACACTTATTGTCTCTTATCTGTTTGGTTAGGGATGACATAATTATTTTTCAAACTCTGGAAATGCAATTACAGCGGACGGCAGACGCACCTTACAATGTCAGGTCATCACATTGCACAACGAAAGAAAAAACCATGTTCCTGGTTACCCAAGAAACAGTGGAAAATATATATTCAGTATATAGGATAATAGGCTTTGTAAATGAAAGGCCTAAGATAATATACTATTAATGCATTTATACTTCATGATAACGTTTACTTTATGGCAGGGGCAGATGGCCAATGTCCGTAGATTCTCTGATTCGATACTCTTATCAACATCTGCCTAGGGTGTGAGCGCGCAGGGTGTGAGCGCGCAGGGTGTGAGCGCGCAGGGTGTGAGCCTAGGGTGTGAGCGTGCAGAGTGTGAGCATGCAGAGTGTGAGCATGCAGAGTGTGAGCATGCAGAGTGTGAGCATGCAGAGTGTGAGCATGCAGAGTGTGAGCGCGCAGGGTGTGAGCGCGCAGAGTGTGCCGATTCTTTTGAATAAGGAGAAGATGGAGAACAGAATTTCTCCATCTTCATTCTGTGGATCTCAGATGTCATCCAAGTGTAGTCTGATGATTTCCACCTATTCATTGAATTGCATTTCTGAGTATGATGCGTATATCGGAGCAAACTCCAACATGCAGAGAACATTGGTCTAAATGCGATCCGATGTTTAGTTACTTGTCGCTTCTGGTTATCTGAAGAGGTCTTGTCACAGGTCAAAGGTGGCGGGCTAGTTTTTGCACTTAATGTTTTCTTGCTGATCCCCCTACATTGAAATAAAACAGTATGTGGTAAGCTCATATGCTCCCCTGAGTGCTGCTTGGAGCTTTGACTGCTTTAAGGATATATTAAGAGGTGATGGGTAAAAACTTTAAACATGAAAATATATGGAGATAAAAGGTGAGGATTTAAATCAAATTTCCCATTATTGACAAATTTTATATGTCAATTCTAAAATATACGGTAATTTCTTTATAGCTCACAGTTACTATAATAAAATCCGCCGGTAATGCCCAACGTACAATGTGGCGGCTCATCCTGTATGTTCTGTTTCCCGCTGCCCACTCAATCCTCTGAATTATCTGTCCATCCAGCTGCTCCAAAAATGAAGAATGTGCTCCCTCCCGGAAGGAACACTCCCATCTTAATAGCGGGTGTTCCATAGGGTACACATAGCAGGGTTTTACTTACACTCTAATTAAAATCAGTGGCCTACAGAGGATATTTGCTGCGCTCATCAGCTCTCCAGATCCGTCATTGTAAAATCGATGGTGGAACTTTTCAAAAACAGAAATTGCAGAGTTGTTTTATCTTTGTCGTTGTTGGAATGAGATTTGTACAAAATAATTTCTTTTCAATTGTTTTTGTGATTGCTGGGGGCTGCTATATTGTAGGCTGTGATATCGCACCAGTCAAGCCTCCTTCAATTGTAGCGTTGCGGCGCTGTGATTACATGTTATTGGCGCAGGCTTGGCAATGAAGTTTTTAATAGTTTTTCCCGAACAGAAATTGAGACTTCATTGCTGTCTGTCACATTAACACTTTGGAGGTGACAAATGCTTCAAATGTTTGGAACGCACTAAAAACAAATTCACACACTTTTCTCTTAACATTTAATAGAAATGTTCCATTTCCTTCAGAATATCTAGAACATTTCCAATAAACCAGTGCTGTAAATCCTGGTGCACGTACGGTAGGTCTTGTTAGGTCTTTGGAACAGTGACTCAAATTACAAGAAAATAATATATATTTTTAAGGCAAACTGACAGCTTCCCCATGTGACATACCAGCCCCATCTTTATCTCACTCTTTATGCCTCTTTTCTTTTCTGTTTAATATCCTTAAAATATTTCTTTAATTATTTAATTTCATCAGGTACCGTATATGTAAACCAGCGAGCAACTAGTCAAGGGGGCGTTTTCTCCGCCGGACTAACCTTCACACTAATCGTGTCACTCCCCTGTGGGCGTGAGTAACATGACTTGTAAGGTTGGCGACACCACTGGCTCTTCACATCTCTACCTCCCTTTACATTGCGCACTGAAGCCCGCTATATTCTCCCTGGCTTCATCAGCGCACTGCACATGCCCAGGGGAGCAGCAGTAACGTAAGACATAATCCGTCACCAGATATGCAAAGCGAACAGTAACAACTGGCATACTCAATGCTCCAATGAAGCCAGGTGTGATCATTCTGTACTTATCAGTCACCTGACAATTGAGACCGTAAATGACTGCAGCGGTCAAGTGACTGGAACAGAGCATGATCGGATTAGCTTTTAATAACACACCAATTTCAGCAAGAGCTTTTATCCAAAAATGGAGAAAACGTGGAACAGTGGTGAACCTATCCAACATTATCTCACTTACTAACATTTTTCCAAGAGCACATGAACAATTCATAGTCTGACCAAAAATCTTAGAAATTCCATCTTGATATCAGATCTGTTAGGAAAGATGTTATTCCCATATAGGATAATGCCTGATAATTCTTCTCATTAAGTTAATGCAAGTTTTCAGGGATTTTAATGGATGTCTACCTAATTGTAGCAGGTTCTGATTCTGTAGACCCCCATACACCTATAGAATTTGGTGAAACCTGCTCATTTCAGCAACTGGCAAACCATCTGACATGTATGTGGGGTGTCCTGACTTTTGGTGGCAGGTGATGTCGGGAGAAGGATTGGGCCATTGGAATTTCAAAGGCTAATCCTATTATTTTCTGGGTCAAAAAATGCAGTTGTGGGACTTTGGAGGCATCTTTGTCCTCTCCCCACATTGGAAACTGCTGAATGTTCATGAGTTTAGGTGAATTGGAATAGAAAACTGTGAAATGAACCTATGTTCAGCTGATGAATATCCGATGTCTAAGTCCATCTTTAAACAATGCTGCTAACATTTTCCCAGGAGCAATCAAAATATTGATGATCCCGGTAGACTAATGCTGGAGCTGCTGATGCTTAGCGGCTCTGATGTACAGTGAAGAGTCTTTATGGGGACACTTTTATGACGTACATGTTCTTCAGTGCGACATATGGTTGTCTTAGTAAGATGACCTCTTTAATATTCTATAAAAATGAATATGTGGTGAATCCCTTTAAATAGCTACGATACAATACATTCTTATCACTTCCTTCTGTTTTAAATACACATTGCTTGGTGCAAGCGAAACATTGTTTTCCTGTGCGCATCAGAACCTCCACATCACCGAAACAATGTGAAGAGAAATCATAAATCCATATCTATCAAAATTCATTTCCATAGATGCATAGCTTATCTCAATATGTGCAACTTCTACCTCCAAATCAGGTGTAATTGTGCATTATGTTGAGCTATTGAACTGCCAAGAACCTATACAGTGTTTTTGCACAGTGGCCCTCCTCTGTCTCCTCTGGCCTGAACGCTCAGTGGAGCTGAACATTCATGTGTTATGTCGGAGCAGATGGCAATCACACATGCAGCACCATATCTTGTGTTTCTGATATTAACACATCATACCAATTAGCCTAACATTGGCTAAACCCACAAATATCAATGGGTTTGACCAACAGTCTATTACGTATGGTGGCTTCAACAGTTGATTGCCAGGGGAGGTAAGTTTTGGACCACTGATCCTTTTGTTACATCTGAGATAAGCCATCACCTGGTGAGCCTGTGTTGTGTGATTTGCTACTTTCTGCTCTGAGCCACAGTGGGTTCTGTTTCATTCCAGGTTCTTAATATCTGTTGTCCTTGTTTCATTCTCTTTCGACAACTGTTGTTTTCCCTTTTTTATTTAGTCTGCCCTATCACTTTTTGGGTGCGGCTATTTAAACCTTCCCCTGGCTGATCTTTCGTGCTGGTGATATTTTCTGTGGATTCTACTTGGAGTAAAGCCGGCATCACACGCAGCAACCAAGGCTGCGATGTCGGAAGCGATGCGTGGGTGCACGCTCGCTTCCGACATCGCAGCCTTGGTGTCACACGGCAATATGTTGCCGTTGACGCCGCAGCGATGTGGGCAGAGCCAACACTTTCTGGGCTGGGATCAACCCAGCGAGCGATCCGCAGCAATACTGAGGTATAGGCTGGATCGCCGCCAACATCACTACTGCGGTGTCGGAGGGCACGATCCAGCCTAATCGCTGGTTGCAGATTGACAGGTTTACGTTCATCCTCGTAAACCTGTCAACCTGCGACCAGCGATAAATCGCAGTTGCGTCGCGCTGTCACACAGCACGACGCACTTGCGATATCGCTAGCGACATCGCTGATGCGTCAATTTTCGGCGATGTCGCTCGCGATATTGACAGGTGTGACGCCGCCTCTACAGTCATACTGCCATAGGATTTCTGACACTCAGATAGAGATTACATAGGTTATTTATCTCTGCTGTTTCTTCTGTCTACGTCTTCCTACTTTCTTTGACTAGAAGGTAGGAGGCATTTCTTTCTACAATAACACTTTATTTTTTCACCTTGTTTTTGTGGTTTTATGTATTTTCACTCAGGGATCCTTTCTATCACTGCACACCTTTCTGATTTAGGGTTATAGGGCTCTTCCCTTTTTCCCTGGTTCCAAAAAGGTACGAGGAAAACTCAAGTAAACAAGGTCCGAGTTGTCATATCCTTGGCCTGTGGTTAGGGTTATTCCACTCTGCGCAGGGGCCTCTAGGGGCTACACAGCTTGGAACCTGGGCCTACACAAGAACCGTTAGGGTATGTGCGCACTGGTCGGGTTAGGGCCGGATTAGGTGTGTAAACCGCCGGTCGGTTTACATAAATTTCATGTAAATTTATGTTAATCCAAACCGGCGTTTGGATTAACATAGAAACCTATGTAAACCGACACCCGCTGTGCACACAGCGGCGGTTTACACATGCTCATCCGTTGCTAACCCGCTGGGTTCCCAGCGGGTTAGCAAATAATGAGCTTGCTCTATATTCCGGCCGGTTCTGCAGCGGCTGCAAGCAGAATCATGTGCTGCTTCCAGCCGCCGCAACACCGCCGCCGCTAACCCGCCCGTCACCCGCCCGTCTCCCGCCGCACATACCCGACAGGAAGCCGGTGGACGGCTCCGGAGCTTCCTGTCGGGTCCCGCCCAGCCGCTGCCGCCACTAACCCGCCCCCATGTGCACATACCCTTAGGGTCAGGTGTGTTTGTTCAGAGATGGGCCTAAGTTTCCCATTTGATTTGCTACAAGACCATACTAGTTAACTGCTGGCCAGTCAACTCTATGCATTGGATTGGGGCTTAGATTGTTTAAGGCCGTTTCTAACGGATTCTTTCATGATCATGTGTTGCTTCCTTTCTCCTATATAAATAGATCACATTTCTGATGCCAGTCCACAGTGGAGATATAAGATCCAAGAGGTGTTAACATTTTCACCTAGTGGTGTATATTTATTGGCTGGTTGGATAGCATTGCTGTTGATGTATTATTAATATCTAATGAAAGCACCATCTTAATTCATAGTCTGAACAGCTCAAGTTGAAGCAATGGCATGAGAAAAATGAAGGTACCCATAGGCATTACTTCAGAACCCCGGTGCATAATGTGCAACAAGCCCCCCATCCGCCATGTGTCATTTCTATATTAATGTCTTCCTGTGTGATAGAGGGGTGATTGGGAACCTTTAAGGGTCCAGGTTTGGCATCTACCTCTGCCTATTTACAGCCCTGAGGCCACCTCTCTACTATGATAGCGATCGTACATTACATTGGATTCATTTGACTTTACGTTCTTTTCTCTTTCCACAACTGTTTTCTTTAAATACCGATGATACCCAGCAGTACAAACATTAGCATAGTTACAGTCATAATATAATATAGGAAGGTGTTAGCAAGCTGGGTACAAAAGCCACATTAATTTTACCAAGTAGTCTATTCAGCGCTCCATGCAGCCCCTGCTTTATTACAGCTAGCCGTGTGGATTCACTCTTTATTTGCATTTTAATCATTTGCAGTTTTTTCTCTTTCGATTTGCTTTTATCAGATATTTTGACATTTCAGAATTAATAATCTCATAAAAGGGTTTTTTTTTTCGTTATTATCCTGTCTATGATTAGAATGGTCTTTTTTTTGGAGGCTGTTATGATAAGATGCGGGCGTAAAGATTAGTTTGTTTCATGATGGTAAGTATATTTAATTACTACACCAAGAAGCTTTCTAGTTATGTAATGCTAGCAATAATGATTTACATGGTGTCATTTTTTTTAACCCTTCCATCAAAAAATTTATTATGGTGTTCTGAAACAGGTAAACTCCCTCCTTCTTCGGATCCTGGAATCTCTTGGCATCACGGACCTTGCCCTCTCTTGGATCTCCTCTTACCTAACAGACCGGACCTTCTGCGTCTCCCACTCCCACACCTCCTCTTTGCCCTACCTCCTATCTGTCGGGGTTCCCCAGGGCTCGGTGCTAGGACCGTTACTCTTCTCAATGTACACTCTTGGCCTAGGGCAACTCATTGAGTCCCATGCCCTCCAGTACCACCTCTACGACGACACCCAAATCTACCTGTCTGGACCCGACATCACCTCCCTACTATCCAAAATTCCACAATCCCTGTCCACCATCTCATCCTTCTTCTCTGCTCGCTTCCTTAAGCTGAACATGGACAAAACCAAGTTCATCGTCTTCCCTCCCAAGCAGCTCCCCCACATTACCCAACCTATCCATCCTCATCAATGACTGCTCTCTCTCCCCTGTCCCCCACGCCTAGTGTCTCGGAGTAACTCTTGACTCTTCCCTTTCCTTCAAGCCCCACATCCAGGCCCTGGCCACCGCCTGCCGACTCCAGCTTAAAAACATTTTACTAATTCGCACTTTTCTTGACCATGACACTGCTAAAACCCTCATTCACACTCTCATCATCTCACGCCTCTACTACTGCAACCTCCTGCTCACCGGCCTCCCTGCTACCTCCCTTGCTCCTCTCCAATCTATCCTAAACTCCGCTGCCCGCCTAATCCACCTGTCTTCCCACTACTCCCCTGTCTCCCCACTCTGCCAAGCCCTTCACTGGCTCCCCGCTTCCCAGCGATCCCAGTTTAAAACACTAACCATGACTTACAAAGCCATTCACAACCAGTCCCCTCCATACATATCCGACATGGTCTCCCGATATCTTCCCTCACGCAACCTGCGATCCTCCAAAGAGCTCCTCCTCTACTCCCCCCTCATTCCCTCTTCTCACAACCGTATACAGGATTTCTCACATGCCTCTCCCATACTGTGGAACTCTCTTTCCCAGTACATCAGACATTCTCCTACCCTGTGAACCTTCAAAAGAAGCCTAAAGACCCACCTCTTCAGTCAAGCCTACATCCTGCAATGAGACCGAATCCACCACGCCTCCTCACGACTGACACCTCCCCTCCTACTGTATCCCTACCCGCCCCTCATAGACTGTGAGCCCTCGCGGACAGGATCTTCTCTCCCCTCCGCAAAATGCGTAATGTACTGATCGCTATCCAGGGTGCAGAACACTTATACAGCAGTTCTATGGCGGTGCGGTGCCCATAGAGCTGCTGTATAAAAGCCGTGCCATGTGGCACACTAACATTAACCCATTAAACACCGGCTTTATATACCCGCTCCTGCAGCTCTGTACCGACATGTAGCACACAGCTGCTGGAGCGGCATTTACATGTGAAATCATGAAAGGATTTCACAGACAAAGTTGATAAATTACTTTTTAACATACAATATTGTGCCAGTTCTGCTGACACAGCGCTGGCACATTATTGTAATGGCATTGCTCAGCATCGGATGGAAAAATCTCCCTCCGATCCTGGCGCGTTACTGATATCCTTGTGTGTGACGACGCACGAACGATGATTACAAATCGTTCTTACGATTTCTGTCATGTGACTTTTCTGAGGATATCATTAACAATATCCTTGTGTGTGATGCCACCATTAGTCACCAAGAGACAAAAGGCTGCATACATATTGATGGCTGTGGCTATGCCTTCTGCTTCATACCCTGTATTATGGCATTCAGGCCACACATTGTGCACATATGATTTAAAAATCAATATTTAATGAATATCAAAGTAGATTGTAATGTATGAAGTAAATGAGACGGGCTGTATGCAGACATCTTAGTATTGCTTTATATCCATATCACATATTTCAGCTTTTCAGGGAAGATATTGGCACAAGGATGATGCTATTTGCCAGATATTCCTCAATCACAGATTTGATCAATTGTCCCCATCTTCAGCCCTTTTACACACATTTATTCTCTTTGTGGCCCCGAGACCATAAAGCTTTTAGATCAAGATATAAAGGTAAACGGTCTTTTCCCCGATGCTGCCTGCATTGTTTTGTCATTAATGTTGCCTTTCCAGGCACAATTCTACATTCATTTTGGGTCTGCAGATACAAATACAGGCAAAATCTGCAGCAATCCTTGCCGCCTTCTCCTCTCTCACCTTGACCTGACAGCAGCAATTAAACCTTTATTATACTCGGCCATATCAGATGTAATGCCTCATCTATGAGCTCTGTTAATCTTTTATTGTGGCTACAAATATTGTCCTACATAATAAGGAATGACAGCTCCCAAAATTTCCTTTACAACAGTTTGAAGCCATCAACACCGGTCACCCCTATAAATATGTGATCGAGAGCAAACAGTCCGAGGGCCCCACTAATATTATGGAGGGATCTGCCCCTACGTGTCCAGAAAGCAGAATCTTATGTAAGGAGAAGTGATAAGTAGTAGAATGGCGATCACCACAATATACAAAAAGTAAATCTTTATTCAAAAATTATGTCACACACAGCTAGAAAAAAGCATTGAAAAGCAATTAAAAAGGCTAACAGCTCAATAGTGAAGGGGGTCACCCCTGGCTACAATCATAGCTCAATACATAGGGAGCAGAGTGCGAGGATAGGCGCCGTTACAAATATAAAGATGTCAATCAAAAACATCAATCATCAAAACATATGCTTAATAACTTACAGCAACCGCATACGACAGTGATAACCGGTCAGTGGCAGCCGGTCAGCACCACCTTGGTATGATTTGTATTGTTTTATCATAGGCCTACAAACAATGCCTGGCTGAAAAAACGTGCAGTAAGATATAAAGTGAGCCAAACCAAGTTCTAATATGTGACGGTGGACCACAGTAGCACAATCCTGCAGTGCCCTGAGACAGCCATCTAGCAGCGATGCTGCGGTGGCGAGGTAGTGTCTAGAGGCAGTGATAAACAACTCCTCTGTGCGGAGTACCTGCACACTGTAACAGAAAAGGTGGTTAACAAACACCGCAGCCACCCAGGTGGTGGCATCAACCATAACATCAGAATCAAGCCCAGGCTCTAATGACGGTAATAGGATTACCACATTGTGGGTGGTTGGTAAACAGGGGGACTCCTGACTGCCCCTACGCCTTTTGTTGCCCCGGGGGGCAACTTTGTCAGAAGAGCAAGCTGTGTAAGTAACTCAGTCCTTAAATAGACGGATAGTCACTCATATTGCCTGTATTAAGGGTCTCTTTAGGGCTTGCCAGTGAGTCTCATTCCCTGTGCATCACTTCCGGTGGCCAGTGCCAGAAGTGAGCAAACCAGATGTTGTCATCCGGGTGGAAATGCGCAGTGCAGTATGCACATGCGTAGGGGGAGTAGCGGGCATCACCATAGTGTATCAAGATGGCGGCCACGGCGCATGCGCTGTAGAACGCTGCGACGTCTTGATGCAAGTGCCTGTAATTGGGACAATGCTAAGCATATTGTTATGTCAGAAGGACTCTGTGTGTGGAGTAAAAAGGTGGTATTCTCTAGGATAGGAGGAAAGTGTTAGCCATTAATAGTGTTACACCACAGGTTTGCTATATTGAGGCAGGAGACATATCAGAGATTGACATTAAACATTTGGTTTCATACCCTTCTATAAGGAGTTCACCAAACAGTGAATATAGGTGCACATAAAAAATAGAATTATTATTACCGTTAATTCGGTTTCTTGGAACCTTTCCACGACAGCCAGGAGGTTGCCTCTCCAGGCCCTAATAGGGTCAGGAAGCACAAGAGAGGTTAAAAGGACACTCCCACCTCCCATTAGCTAGTGACTTACAAAGAAGCCACAGCATTAGTTACCTTAACCCAGGAAAACGAGGAATAGAGGGAGGGAATTAAGTGCTGTCGTGGAAAGGTGCCTAGAAACCGAATTAACAGTAAGAATAATTCTATTTTCTCTAGTCACCTTTCCACGATAGCCCAGAGGAATGCCAAAGAATTAGACAGCTAGGGGGAGACTACTGCCTGCAGGACTTTCCTGCCAATCGCTAAATCTCTATTGGATACTAGATCTAATCTATAGTGTTTTGTGAAGGTATGCAGAGATGACCAGGTAGCCACCTTGCAGATCTGCTCTGGATAAGCCCCTGCTCCTCAGCCCAGGAGACCGATGTAGACCTAGTTGAGTGGGCTGCGAAACCTGAAGGAGGTATCAGATTCTGGCAGGTGTAGGCATCAGAGATGGCCTTCTTTATCCCTTTGTTGCGTCCAAAGGATTGGACAAACAAATTGTGATCAATCTGCCACGGAGCAGTCAGGTCCCCGTAGTGAAGCGCCATCCTTCGGACGTCCAGTAACTATAGACTGGGAGCGAAGGCAGAACAATAGACTGGGAGCGATGAAAGTCAGAGACAACCTTGAGACGGAATAATGGATCCAGTTGAAAAACCAGACTATCATCCCGAATACTCAGATAAGGTTCTCTTATGGAGAAGGCTTGAAGCTCTCCGATTCGTTGTGCGGATGTAATTGCAATTACAAAATAAAGCAGTCTTGTGAGAAAGGGACCGTATACAACAAGACGAGAGGGGTTCATAAGGAGAGCAGGAGAGTCATGTAAGAACCACGTTGAGGTCTCAAGAAGGGGTGATAACCCTCCGACATGGGCAAAGCCGAGTTGCTGACACCATAAAGCGTTTGATCCAGCGATGGTTGGCCAGGTCCACATCAAAAACAGAGCTCAAGGCCGACACTTGAACTTTCAGGGTGCTAGGCTTGAGGCCCATATCCAGCCCTTTCTGTAAGAACTTGAGTATTTGAGAGATGTTAGGCTGGAGTGGATCAAGTCCAGGAGGAAAACTGCTTCCAGATCTTATTATAAATAGCATTTGTCACCGGTTTACGACACTGCTGTAGAATAGCATTGACACTATCGGAAAGGCCCCGGGTCTTCAGTACCCTGGCTTCAGAAGCCAAGCAGCTAACTTGAGCTTTTGAGGATCCGGATGCAACAGGGGACCTTGGTAAAGCAGGGAGGGAACTGGACCGTCGACACTGAGAGCCATGATTAAGTTGTACCAACTCCGTTTTGGCCACTGGAGTGCAATCAGGATGGATGGAACTCTGTCTTCCCTGATTTTCCGGAGAGTTTTTGTGAGAAAAGGAATGGGTGAAAAGGCCTATGCCAGACTGAACTTTCAGGCGTGAGAGAAGGCGTCCACCCTTATGGCACTGTCCCTGGGATTTAGGGAGAAGAATGTTCTCACTTTCCTGTTTTGATCGGAGGCAAAAAGGTTGATCTCCGGGGAACCCGACCAGGTCACAAGCACGCAGAAAACTGCTAGATCCAAGCCCCACTCTTCCGGGTGGACGTCTCGACGACTGAGGAAATCCACCTGGAGATTCAAGGCGCCTTTCAGGTGAACTGCAGAGTGATAGAAGAAATTTCTCGGCCCAGCGGAAGATGCGACCGGAAACAGCCTTCAGGCTGTCGGAACGTGTACTGCCCTGGTGCCGTAGATGGGCTATGGTGGTGATAATGTCTGGGTAGACCAGAACATGAGCATTCTGGATGAGATCCTGGGCTGCCCTCAGCTCAGGGTTTTGTTTTTGCATGTCAGAAATGTTTATATCTAAATTTTGTGCAGTTATATTGGTTTACCTGGTGAAAATAAACAAGTGAGATGGGAATATATTTGGTTTCAAAGATTCTGTCATCTTAATATATTGCAGTCATCATATTAAATATCACTGTGTTCATAGAAATGCTCATTGTGCCCTTCCATCTTGTTTCTACATAGAGCAGAGAAAAGAGAAAAATTAACTGGCTAGAAAGGCATAATGAACAATTGTAATTACACAGTGCCATATAATATGATTGCAATATACAGGGGCTGGCTGGCAAATTTCAGCTTGGGGGGCAAGCACACAGCAGTGGCCCATGAGCAGTGAGTTTCAGGGTCAGAGCGGTCTCCCAGACCAACATGACAGATGGCTGAGCGACCCCAAAACTGCTGCTTAACACTAGGACTACTGGACTCGTGACCCCGCCTAGAACTACTGAAAGGAGTCATTTTGACTCCTTGCTTGTTTTTGTTTATTTTTAGAGTTTCATTTGTGGTTATTTATTAATTATATTTTTTGTAATGTATTATTATTGTGAGATCCAACAGTAATGCTTTTGATTGTTTTTTTTCTGCTTTTCTTATTTTTCTACAGAAAATAACTAATTATAATAGACGTTTTTCAAACATTTTTTTTTAATTCAAGTGCACACATATAAACAACAACTGAAGAACAAAAAGCAGAGAAAATGTAGGTGGAGGAGCATAAAAATGAAAATATGGCGCAGAATTCACCTTCTAAACATTTGGTGTTTCGCATTTTAGGCATTGCCTTTGATTTATGGCAGTACATTGCCCACACAAAGACTTACCATAAGTCTTAGGGCCCTTTCACATCAGCGTTTTTTTGAAATTTGCGGAAGATGCGGTGAAAAAACCGCATCTGCCGCAATTCCCGCATACCGGCTGCACTTGCGGCGCGGTTGCGGTAAACGCCATGCAAAGTATAGGCGTACTTGCGGCAGGTGCGGTTTTGCACTTGCGGCAGGTGCGGCCGCGAAAAAAAACCACGGCTGACCGCGGTTTTTTTCGCGGCCGCACCTGCCACAAGTGCAAAACCGCACCTGCCGCAAGTACGCCTATACTTTGCATGGCGTTTACCGCAACCGCGCCGCAAGTGCAGCCGGTATGCGGGAATTGCGGCAGATGCGGTTTTTTCACCGCATCTGCCGCAAATTTAAAAAAATGCTGATGTGAAAGGGCCCTTACAATTGCCGACAGATCTATTTTTCTTGCACTTTTCTTTGATCTGGCAAAATTTTGTTTGAATCATCACTTCTGAGCATGTAGAAACTTGGGACGTGGAACCCTTTTCCCTATCTGTGACATAAGGACCACTCAACTCTCTCACAAGCGTTTGCAAAAATGCCTTGCGTGACATTTTTTGGTGGGTAATCTCCTTGAATATTATCCATGCATTTATACCCGCAAAGTCTAAGGCATTTTCAAATGCATGAACAGGCCATCTCCTTGTGCATGTTTGTGTGGTATATTTTCGTGCCATCTGATCCACTACATCTACTCCATATTTTGTTTCATTGTAAAACTTTACCGTTTCTGGAGTTTTTTTTAGCGGAATCAGACGCAACAACAACATCTGGATGGACGAAACTCAAAATGACAACATTTTTGTTGGGCTTTCCTTGATATACTGTAAGTGTAAAATTGTCTTCATTTCTAAACACTTTAGTGTTGTACAATTCCTCTTTCATGGATTTTATTTCTTTAGGCACTTCTCGCTTTATCTTCTTCAGTGTTCCCACGATGGTTGTTCCTTTGCTTTTTAGCTGTTTAGCTAATTTTACTGAAGTAAAATAATTATCGGTTGTAACATTGCGACCTTTTTTCAAAAACGGGTCCAATAACTTCATTACCACATGGTCAGCTAAACGGTCCTCAGCACGGCGTGTGTCATCTTTGCCTAGATAAGGGAAGCCATTTGCCAGATATTTGCTCTCCTTATCAACAGCTAGCCAATATTTGTGGCCATATTTATCTGGTTTGGAAGGCATGTACTGCGTGAATGGACACCTAGTTTTGCTTGGGAAAAGTTGCTCATCCACCGTTATGTATGGGCCAGGTTTGTAACACGCAATACAATTTTCAATAAACCTGTCCCACACAGTAGAAAATAGAGCAAACTTGTCCGTTTGCAGTCTCTCCGATCGAGTAGATTTCTCATCAAATCTGAGAAACCTCATAATTTCAACAAAGCGGTCCCTAGACATTGTCGCTTTGCAAAACGGTATTCCCCAGTCATTACACCAAATACTGCTAATCGAGTGACGGTTCGTGCCAGATATTCCACGAGCATAGAATATCGCAATGAATGCATCTAGCTCCTCATCAGATAAACTGTAAATTATTGTTCCTGCTTGCTTCTGCAAGCGTACAGTTCTTTATATGTGTCAATATATATGAATCAAAAAATAAACGCCATGTGCTCAAAGGACTATCGATAATGATTTTTCTTCTGGCGTATCCTGTAGGGCCAGGTGCTTCTCGAAGAATATTTTGGCTGTCACGCCTACCAGGCAAGTGTTCTCCAATTTCAACAGGTTTCCATTGAATACCATCCGCTGAAACTAGTATTCCTTCAGATTCGCCTTCTCTGGTGTTTGTTGTTGCATTAGTTTCGCCGCCATCGTTATCTGTTGTTCTTTCATTTCTGGGACGTTTTGCTGATTTTTTTCTGTCCACGACCAGGAGGATGGTCACGAGGCAACATAACTGCATGAGCCCGATCCCCAGTTGATGTGCTTGGAATATCTGGAAAAAAATTGATGAATATTTAGAATTTTTGTTTTGTAAGGGTCCGTGCACACTGGCTGGATTAGCGGCGGAATATCCGACGGGATATTCTCACCACAATCCGGCCCGTACCTGCCTGCTCAGGTACAGAGCGGAGTTTCATACCTGAAGCTCCGCTCCGAACCCCGGGCTGGAGCCGCTGTCTGGGACGGAGCTGTGCTCGTGCGTAAGCAAGCGCTGCTCTGTCCCTGACAGCGGCTCCAGCCCGGGGTTCGGAGCGGAGCTTCAGGCATGAGCGGGCAGGTACGGCCTGTATTGTGGCAAGAATATCCAGATGGCTATTCAGCCAGAATTCTGCTAGTGTGCACAGGCCCTAACTCAGTGTGTGGAAGAACAAATAAATGCACATAACTACTTACCTTCTGGATTTGTTCCTTCTGAGTCTTCAGATTCACTTGATATGTTCTGAGGAATGAAATCTTCATCACTGTCAGAATCAAATACATGTTCCTGCAATTCGGATTCCGATTCATCCTCCGGTATGGATTGCAAAGTAGCCAGAATATCCTGAGGCTTTATCAAACGTCTTCTCTCCATATTCCTCACAAACTCCATAATTCTATATAGTTCCCTGCTGAAAAATAGAAATGAAATGAAAACTAAAAGAAATAACTGTTCTGCCACCTTCAAAAGTAGGTGGGCTGAATCAGTTGACAGACAGCTAAACTATTTCATAACAATTCATACCTGTATGAGTCTTCAGAGCTCGTATGTCTGCGTCTGTTCTCTTTGTCTCTTCAGCTGAACTGAAAGTAAAGTTACTATCCAGAATACTGTCTCCTGCTAGGACCTAAAGGGGGTGTCACACGCGTCAATGTCGTCAGCGATCTGATCGCTGACGACATTGACGGCTGATTGCTGGTGAGCTGTCACACAGACAGACTCACCAGCGATCAATTGACCAGTGACATCATGGAAACGATTTAAATATCGTTTCCACGATGTCCTGCTCCCGCTGCCAGCCTGCTGGAAGCGGGAGCAAGCTGGTCTCCAAGGTAAACTGCGGGTAACTAGGCAGCGCGCGCTGCCTAGATACCCGACGTGTACCTTAGTTACCAGCCTCCTCCGCTCACCCGGTGAGCGGAGGAGGCTGGTAACTAAGGTACACAGTCGGGTATCTAGGCAGCGCTCGCTGCCTAGTTACCCGCAGTGTACCTTGGATACCAGCTCCCAGCGCTTGTGACAGGCGCTGGGAGCTGGAATATCGCTAGTCCCGGTGTCACACGCAGCGATGCTGCGTGTCCACCGGGCGACAATCGCCAGGTTTCAGAGCTGGTTCTGAAACCTGGCGATCATCAACCAGCGATTTATCGCTGGTTGATGCAGTATGTCACACGCGTCAATATCGCTGCAACGTCACGTGCAGCCGATATCGTGCAGGCGATATTGACGCGTGTGACACCCCCTTTAGAAATACACCACCCTTCATTAGCATAAGATAAGAGCCTAGAGTAAACAAGCTATTTTGTTCAGCATTACACAGTAATACAAGCAGGTAAAACACAAGGAAAATGTGAAAAGTTGACATGTAAATTGAACTACATCTATATGAACATCAGGGTAAATAAGACAGAGTGAAAAAATTATGCACAAAACTTTATAGCAACATTTAGTGACAAAAGGACCTCAAAATATAGTAGGGAGTCAAAATGACTCCCTTCAGTAGTTCTTGGTAAATTTTGAAAAAAAACGCGCAATTTTTCACCAAAATTATTTATTCTCACAAAATCTTTTTTCACATCATATTTGAGGAAAAGTCACCGAGTTTCAAGCCGGAATTCTGAAAAATGTAGTCACAGAAGAGAAATAAAAAACGAAAGGAGTCAAAATGACTCCGTCAGTAGTTCTAGTGTTAATCAGTGGTCTGGGGGACATCTGCCCCCCTGCCCCCTGGGCCAGCCAGCCCCTGGCAATATATTAAGTAAATAAAATCTTTGATGGGAGCACCTCTTTAAATGTTGGCGGTGCAGTTGTTTGGTTTTTTTTTTTTTTTCAAATCTCTTTTTATTGGTATTTTCAAAAGTATAACATTACAAATAATAAACATGTATTAAAACATTAATACAGTGACCAACGTGTATACATCAACAATCGTGTATTGTCAGAATCATTATTCAAAAGGTGTTTTATCAAATGATAGGGTATTCATCATATTACGCTCACCGCCCGGACATAAGGTATCTACTATCATACTTCAAGGATATGTCTTCGATTAATTACTTTTAAAAGCCCCTCATAGTTTCAATTTTCCTAATGTACCCCCTAGCTCTTCCAATAGGTACCATGAGGTTCCTTGTAATGGCAATATCAGCTGACGAATCTTTTCGATCGATAGTTGGGACTCCATAAATCCCCTCCATTTTCCTATGAACGATGTGGTATAGCATTCTTTATCACGTAGAGCCTCTCTCCTGTCTACCTCTAACGCCTTATTTAAACCCGTTATCACCTCCATTTTCCCTGGTATATCAGGTCTAATCCAATATGACAATAGTAATCGTTTCGCTAGTAGGATCAAAGTATGTGCCCCTTTCATCCCCCCTCCCTTTCCTTGCGGTGTCCCCAGATCTTGGAAAATCCATATTTCCGGAACTAAGTCTAGAGTGAAATTACACATTTGTACACATATGTCTCTAATTAAGGTCCAGAATTCCTGTACCTTCGGGCAAGACCAAATACCATGAATCATGTCTGTCTTATGTTGATCACATTTAGGACAGCTATTTTTTCTATCAGGGTTTTTTTCTGATGTTGGAATATTGAAACCATATATCATCCCATGGATTATGCGAAAATGTGTGTCACGCCACTGCTCATTTAACACGTTATGTCTTACTTTATTCCATCCTGATAGGATGGAGTCCTCCACTGTTTCGCACTCCAAGAATTTACGCCATTTTTGAAAGGGCGTCGAAATTCCCCTGGGGAGTAATGTTTCTCTTAGTACCCCATATAGTTCTGATATTGTGAGTTGACATACATCTAGCATTAGTATCCTATCCCAAACGTTTCGTTTGGCCTCCTTGTTCAAATCCTTCAGGTTGTTCATTATGTGGTATTTCACTTGAAGGTACTGTAAGTCCTGTGCTCCTCCCAGATTAAAAATCTCTAGCACTTCATGTTTTGTCATCCATCTAGCCTCTGATGAATGTATCAAGTCGCCCATCTTATGGATCCCACTCTGTTTCCATTTATCGAAGAGGGCGTTTTCTCTTCCCATTGGGAAGTCAGGAAAGGCCCAAGGGTTGAGGTACTTGGACACCTTCCATGATAAACCTCCTTTTTTTCTAACCGCTTTCCATGATAAGATAGTGTCTCTAAAGACTGCTGACCGTTTTATATGTACCGGTAGGTTTGACATTGACGTGTGGAGTAGTGAACCCCTCTCCCAAGGCTCACAGTAGGCCATCTCTAGTTTTTTGTCCGAGTATCTTTCAGTACTTTTCAACCATTCAACTACATGCCTAAGGAGACATGCCAGATTGTACCCTCTGACATCAGGAAAGTTTGTGCCTCCTCTTTCCTTCCCTCTTGTCAAAGTTCCCAGACTCAGTCTGCTCCTTCTTCCCCTCCATAGGAAACCAGTAAATGCCTTATTTAATCTGATTATGTCCACTCTTTTTAGTAACAGGGGTAGAGTCTGTAGAGGATATAGGAGCCTAGCAAAGCTAATCATTTTCACTAAGTGGCTACGTCCCAGCAGCGACAGCGGCAAGTCCCTCCATTTTTTGAGTTCCTTCTCAATTTTTTCGATAAGTGGGCCATAATTAAGAGTATAAATTTGTTCCGAAGTCCTACCCAGTTTCAACCCCAGGTATTTGACGTATTTCGGTACTATAGGGATACCCAGCTTATCTAGAATTCCCCCTCCGGTCCCTCCCCCTCTAATTTTTAGCAATTCACATTTCGTCCTGTTCAACTTGAAGCCCGAGAAACCTCCATAACTTTTTATTGTTTCTAGAAGTTTTGGTAGATCCCGTTCAGGATTGTGCATGAATAGTATTATATCGTCCGCGAATAATGCAGACTGCAATTTCTGCTCCCCTATTGGTATGCCTTCAAAAGGGTTACAATTATTTATATACCTAGCCAGGGGTTCGTTGTTTGGTTTTAACATCTGCATCCCTACCGCCCTGCGCCTGACAGAACATCTCCTACTTATTAAGCTGAATGTACTGTGGCCTAAGCTTTATTAACTATACAAGACTGAAGGTCAAGTAACGTATTGTGAAGGGACAATGAGATACTACTTACATTTTGTGTTTATTCTTCTCAGACACAATATCTAGCGATCTGCCAAAATTAGCAAATTGCAGAAATGAAAAAGAGCAAAAAATAAAAAGGCTCAATAATGGATTTTCCTATTAAGGCTGGTTTCACAATGCATATTTTTTCCTGTCCGTGGGATCCTACATTTTGTAGGACCCCACGGACAGGAACGGATACGATTTGGCCCCCATGTTATCCTATGGGCCACGGATCACATCGAATTTGGCCTTATTGGCATCCGATTTTTGTAGGATGCGATTCGGTCCGATTTTTGGATGTACCCAAAATCAGAGACTGCTCCGATTTCAGGCACAGCGGTTCAAATCGGACCGAATTGGACCCGACATGATCCGTGGCCCATAACATGGGGCCTATGGAGCACAGGTCTGAGAAAACATCGGATGGTTTCTCGGACCCGATTTTAGTGTGCTGAGCATGCTCAGTACATTACAATCGCTCCTAACCATCTAATGTCACTTCCGCAATGTATATATATACATTGCGGAAGTGAAATTTAAGTGAAAGCGGGGTTTTTAAATAAAAAAAGTTAATCCTCACCTGTCCTGCGATCCCCTGCCTTCAGCATCTCCGGATGTACAGGACCTGGCATGATGTCACAGTCACATGACCGGTTACCACGGTCACCGGTCATGTGACCGATGATGCTGAGCGGGTGGCCCCGCCCAGCCAGGTCCTTTCAGCATCCGCAGCTAGATGCCACACAGCGAGGGATTGCAGGACAGGTGAGGATCATTCTGTGTCCGGATCCGTGAAAATCACAGAAACAGACACAGAAATAGATCACCCCCTGTGTTGTCCGTTCCTGTCCGTGGGATCCTGCAAAAAGTAGGATCCCACAGACAGGAAAAAATACACAATGTTAAACCAGCCTAAGTGTTTTCAAGCTGCCTACTACAGACTAAAGAAAACTATCTCTGTGGTGCTACAGATAGTTAATATTCAATATCAGAAAGAGGACTTGTCTCTTGTTCAAAAAATTGTAATTAAATGCACTGTAAAAATGCATGAGCTCCCCTGATTGTGTCATTCTTTTCTGTTTTGTACTGCATTGCTTAATTGAAGTTATTCACATCTATTGCTGTTGGAGCGCAATATATGAAATCTCTAATTGGCGTCCAACTGTTCGTTTCTCCAGATTCTTCTCTTGCAGCATTCGCTTTAACCCATCCCTCGCATATGCTGTATGTCACAGTTCAGCAGCTGATTTAACAGTCAGTCTGCTGAGCTGTGATTGGTAGCATCTGGAAGGGATGGGTAAATGCACTTTTCCCAGGAGAAGGCTGTGAAGAAACTGCCAGTTGGACTATAAGCAAAGATTTCATATACTGCGCTCCATAAGCAATAAATGTAAATATCTCTGCAGCAGAGTGACACAACACAAAGCAAAAAAGATATATATATACCAGGAGGATGATTATGTATACCAGGATGAGAATAGCGGCGCAGTAAGCAGAGAGTTAACTCCTGTGGCTCCTGAATGAGCCCCCTCATTCAGGAGATGCGGTGATGCGGCGCCAGTAAGCAGGGAGTTTAATGCAGTGATCCGAGATCACCGTTGCTATAGTAACCTCTCGTTCGGTTACTATGGCATCGGTGTCAGTGGTGACGTCACTGCTTACCACGCCGCAGTCTCTACTCACTCATTGTTCAGAGGGCATGGGGAATGGAAGTGTTCTCCCTTCCCGCGCTCTCTGATATAGCAGAGCTGCATCTGTTGAAGAAGAAAGAAGATGAGGATCATGTATGGTATCAGGGTATGAAGGGAGTAATAAAGATGGTGTCTCTAAAGGGCCCATCACACAACGATATTGGTAACGATATTGTTGCGTCACCGGTTTGATGATGTTGCAGCGATGTTGCGTGTTACACCTGTCAACTATGAGTCGTTGATCGCAGATTTATGAACAGTGCGGCGTTTAGTCACCCAATGTTTACCTTGGATACCAGCGTGTTCGCTGGTCCGGATCAGTGGTGAGTCTGCCTGTGTGACAGCTCACCAGTGATCAGCCTTCAATGTCCCAGCGATCCCGATCGTTGGTGGGATCACTGGGATATTGACGTGTGTGACCCAGGCTTAAGTGTCTGTTTTTATTTCAAATAAATTAGTTGTGTTGTGTCTTTTTTAACCCTTTATTGGAAATTCTGAATGGCCGGGTCTAATTTGGCCTGAAATTAAGAATCTCAGGGCTTAATACCAGTTAGTAAAACAAAGATGGTATTAACCCTTTATTATTACCCAGTGTGCAAAGAACCACCAGGGCCACTGGAAGAGCCTGATAAAGCGCCTGGAAATGGCACTTTTTATAAATGCACCATTTTCAGGGGCGGCTGTGGGCTGCTATTCTTTAGTGTGGAGGAGGGCCTAAAACAATGGGCCCTCATCCCACTGAGAATACCAACCCTCAGCTGCCTAGTTTTACCTTGGCTGGCAATTAAAAATAGGACGGAGCTCACACATTTTTTTTTTTTGCCAGCCAAGGTAAAATTAGGCAACTGAGGGTGGAAGCTCTCAGCTGTCCGCTTTCATCAGGCTAGACTTAAGGCTCTGTTACACGGCACGACGTTGGAGCAATGTCGACGACAATCTCGTGGGGCGCGAGGTCATTTCAGACACCGTTTTGACATTGTTGGTGAGATGTCACACGTCTGGATATTGTGGACGACGCACCAATGATGTTGTGAGCAGATATTGTTCGCACAACCCAGCGAACGATACCTGCTCATTGCTGTGAATGGGCAAGTCGTGAACGACATCGTTATCGCAGTGTCAAACACAACGATATACCAGGTTGGCTGATTGTTGATCGTGTGGTTTGAGAACATGTTTTCAAACCTGCGATCAATGATCCAACTATTTATCGTTACAACTTTGCAGAGTCGCACGCAATGAGGTCGTAACGATGTCACTTGAACGACTCCAAATCCGCGATGTTTAAGCGATATTGTTAACGATGTCGTGCCGTGTAACGGGGCCTTATAAAATACTGCGAAGCCCCTCATGTGTTTGTTTTTTTTTTATTAATTATTTATTTAATACCCTATGACTGCAGGTTGGTTGCCATACACATTAGTGTAAAGGCCACTTCACACACACAGATATCTGAGTCCAATATCTGAACAGATCTCTGGTTGCAGTGAAATCATGGACATATTGCTCCATGTTGTACACAGCCACAAAATGGAACAATGTATCCATGATTTCACTGCAACCAGAGATCTGTTCAGATATTGGACTCAGATATCTGTGTGTGTGAAGTGGCTTTAATGAGAATCACCTTCCATATTGAGGAAATGCAGTCTGACTACAACAGCCAATCACAGAGGCTCTCACAGAGTGTGATTGTCTGTGATTGGCTGTTTGCCTGACAATGCAGTGAATATGCAAGTAGCTTAATAGGCTGCCCTGGAAATAGCAGAGGGAGACTAATAAGCATGATCTAGCTATTCTAGTCTATCTATCTATCTATTATATAATCACGAATGGGATTTTTGCCCCTTTTGAGTCCGCTCATGCTGCGAGTCAGCGTGGTCATGTGGATACGACCGAAGCATTGGCCGCGCAGCGGCCATTGCGAGCAGTTCTAAGGCGACTCGCTATGCCCGCGCAGCGGCCATTGCGAGCAGTTCTAAGGCGACTCGCTATGCCCGCGCAGCGGCCATTGCGAGCAGTTCTAAGGCGACTCGCTATGCCCGCGCGGCGGGCATGGCGAGTCGCCTTAGCAGCGCGAAGCATTGGCCGCGAAGCGGCCATTGCGAGTCAGAGACTCGCTCTGCTAGAATCCCGATGCATCTGCATCGGGCACCCAGCTAGTCAATCATATTTATCTATCTATTTATCCATCCATCCATCTATCATATTTATCTATCTATCTATCTATCTATCTATCTATCTATCTATCTATCTATCTATCTAAAGGGTAACACTACCCGAACACATTGTGTACCATGCTGCAATTAAAAAGAGCCTTTTTGCACAAGAAAGGACCTGAGTGCTGCAACTTTATTCATAAACGTATGTATTGGGAGCCGATAGTGGACGGCTTTGGTTGCGGGCACCATATAGAAGCACGGTGCTGCTCTATATTCATGAAATATCTATCTGTCTGTTCTCACTTTTACTAGCATGGGAAAGGTCATGCTACAAATTTACTGTGCTGTCTGTGTGCGATTTTTTTTTTTTTACGCCCCCATACAGTTGCATTGGCCTCTCGCAAGAGAGATACGCATGCAATCGCAGAGATTTCAATCACAATGTGAGTGCAGCAGAGGAAAAAAGTAATAATCTGACCTGACCGATTGTTTAACATTGGTCCGAATGCAATGTGAGCTCTTGTCGTGAGTTTGCCGCACCCTTAGCTGGATATTTATTATATTTGACCATTTCTGTTCCATTCTGTAGGAGCATATGGTTACTCTTAATTATATACTGTAGATCAATATGTTGATCCTCTCTGTGGAAACGGGAAAGACATAAACAAGGCACAATTGCAGCAATTATTAACACACAGCAAAAAAAGACGACTTCTTCATAAGGTTACACAATCCAGTGACTTGTTCTGTCATCTTTACTGATCTTATCTGAATTTTCATAGCCATAAATGCTGTGCTGAAACTCTACCGACTACTCTATAACACAGGTCATTTTCAATCATTTTAGTAACATTGCCAATTCTTATTTGTCTTAAAGTAGATCTGTTATGAGATTGACCAATACAACTTGTTAATGTTATTAATGTTAGACCGGATCAGGCTGGTGTACTCTGAACATTCTTGCAGAATGGTTCTATCACTGGATATTAATAATAGTGTGTCATTAGTCCAGCTATAGAATGAGTCCGCTGTTCTGGCTCACCTTGTGAAGTCAGTTTGCTAAGTTGTAGGTCTGGATGAACATTTGAGACTGGAGACATTGGTTTCCAGATGCCATGGAGCAGGATAACAGGATGAAATGTGGAATAGCAGAGCTGGAGTGCCATAGATCAGTGGCGCTGGATGGCACATGGAACAGTGGCACTGGGTCTGCAAACAGGCACCCTGGAGCAGTCAAGCTGTGGATGTAGTTAATACAGTAAAGCCGTATCAGCAGACAGACACCTCAGGACATCACAGCTCATAGACAGGTACAGGTATAGAGTGTGTAGGCAGCAACTTTAAACACTTGAGCCATGTTGGCAGACAAAGATCTTGGTCTAACAGGATCTAGTGTGCAGATATCAGATATGTGTTTGTGAGATGACACACTAATGACAGATCTGTGCGTGATAGGAGGCGCACCTAGGATTACCACACATGATACCTATACTCAAACAGTGAACTAATTAGCTATGTACAGCCAATGTGCAGATGCCTAAACTAGTCTTAAAAGGTCTGGGAGCATGACAACTGTGGTACGTACTTGGTTAACTCGGACAGCTGAGGGGCATGAGATCAGAAAGAATAGGTATGCGGTGCTGGGGAGCGCTGGAGGAAAAGGCAGGAGAGAAAATGTAAAAGCACAAACCTTTATTAAAGTTAAGCTCTCTAACCCACAACGCGT
>JARQOC010000010.1:0-49836 GCA_033576535.1 Allobates femoralis | reverse complement strand
GCACCTTCTCCCAATCACTCTCAGAATCACCAAGGTGCCATTGGCAAGCTTCAGACCGGTCTGCACGTGCCTTCTGGAGCAGGGGGACTGTGCGGCACTGCAGGATTTACTCCATTATGGTGTAATGTGTTACCAATGGTTTTCTTCCTATTGCCTCCACAGTTGTCTCTTCTCCCCCAGCTTTGTTTTCCTTATGGTCTTGTAGCACATTCCAGCCTTGTGCAGGTCTGGGATCTTTTCCCTGACATCCTTACAAAGCTCTGTGCTCTTCCCATGTTGTAGAGGTTAGAGGTGACTGATTCATTGTGTGGACAGGAGTCTTTATACAGGTGACAATGTAACACAGAGGGCTTTACTGCAGGCAACGAGTTGATTAGAAGCATCTAACTGGTTGGTAGGAGTCAGAACTCCTAATGGTTGGGAGGGGATCAAATACTTATTTCTCTCTTCAAAATGTAAATACATTTATATAATTTAGACAAAGTGATTTTCTGGATTTTATTTCTGATCTTCTATCTCTCACTGTTAAAATTAACCTACCCTTAAAATTATAGACTGTTCATGTCTTTGTCAGTGGGCAAACTTACAAAATAAGCAAGGGATCAAATAATTGGTTCCTTCACTGTATTAATGTCAGTAATAGCTACCGTATATGTCCAGCATAATTTTTTCTGTTAAATCTGATGGAATATATACCGTATATACTCGTGTATAAGCCGACCCGTGTATAAGCCGACCCCCCTACTTTTGCCCCCAAAACTTGGGAAAACCTATTGACTCGTGTATAAGCCGAGGGTGGACCCCAGCACAGGTATACAGCCCCCAGCAGTGTGGTATACAGGCCTCCCCAGTGGTAATATACAGCAGCCTCCCCAGTGGTAGTATACAGCAGCCTCCCCAGTGGTAGTATACAGCAGCCTCCCCAGTGGTAGTATACAGCAGCCTCCCCAGTGGTAGTATACAGCATCCCTAAAGGTATAAACAGCAGACCCCAGAGGTATACAGCAGACCCCAGAGGCATATACAGCAGGCCCCAGAGGTATACAGCAGGCCCCAGAGGTATACAGCAGGCCCCAGGGTGTATACAGCAGGCCCCAGGGTATATACAGCAGGCCCCAGAGGTATACAGCAGGCCCCAGAGGTATACAGCAGGCCCCAGAGGTATACAGCAGGCCCCAGGGTATATACAACAGGCCCCAGGGTATATACAGCAGGCCCCAGGGTATATACAGCAGGCCCCAGAGGTATACAGCAGGCCCCAGGGGTATACAGCAGGCCCCAGAGGTATACAGCAGGCCCCAGGGGTATACAGCAGGCACCAGGGGTATACAGCAGGCCCCAGAGGTATACAGCAGGCCCCAGGGTATATACAGCCCCCCAGTGTATACAGCAGGCCCCAGGGTATATACAGCTGGCCCCAGGGTATATACAGCCCCCCAGTGTATACAGCAGGCCCCAAGGGTATATACAGCAGGCCCCAGGGGTATACAGCAGGCCCCAGAGGTATATACAGCAGGCCCCAGAGGTATACAGCAGGCCCCAGGGTATATACAGCCCCCCAGTGTATACAGCAGGCCACAGGGTATATACAGCTGGCCCCAGGGTATATACAGCCCCCCAGTGTATACAGCAGGCCCCAAGGTATATACAGCCCCCCAGTGTATACAGCAGGCCCCAAGGTATATACAGCCCCCCAGTGTATACAGCAGGCCCCAAGGGTATATACAGCAGGCCCCAGGGGTATACAGCAGGCCCCAGGGGTATACAGCAGGCCCCAGGGGTATACAGCAGGCCCCAGAGGTATACAGCAGGCCCCAGGGTATATACAGCCCCCCAGTGTATACAGCAGGCCCCCAGGGGTATACAGCAGGCCCCAGGGTATATACAGCCCCCCAGTGTATACAGCAGGCCCCAGGGTATATTTCAGCCCCCCAGTGTATACAGCAGCCCCCCAATGGCACTAGCCCCCCAATCATTGTAAGAGCCCCCACACCTTGCAGAGCCCCCCCCGCTGCTTTATCTTACCATCCGGGTCTTCTTCACCGCGGGTCCTCCAGTCCTTCCTCGCGCGCTGTGTTCCCGGTCTCATGTGACCCGGCGGTCGCAGTGGAATGACGTCATCGCGCCGGGTCACGTGAGACCTGAACACAGCGCGCAGGACCCGCGGCGAAGACCCCGGATGGTAAGATAAAGCAGCGGGGGAGCTCTGCAAAGTGTGGGGGGCTCTTACAATGATGGGGGGGGCTAGTGCCATTGGGGGGCTGCTGTATACACTGGGGGGCTGTATGCACGGCTCCCCCTGCCGCTGTGATGGGCGGGGGGAGCCGTGCATATCTAATGAGCGGCCCCACGTGACGGGCCGCTCACTCATCAGCCCCCCCCCCGCCTCCTCCAGCCTCCCCAGCACCCGGACACAGCCCCCACTGCATATTACCGTATTCACCCGTGTATAAGCCGAGGGGGTGACTTTTCAGCCCAATTTTTGGGCTGAAAAACTCGGCTTATACACGAGTATATACGGTAGATGTTCCAAGAAAACTAAGATGCAAATACATATGATAAATAGCCGAGGTAGCGCAGGGAGCTGTAATATCTTGAGGGCACCGCAACCAGATCCCTGTGTGTTTGATGGACAATGAGGATGTGAAGATGGATCCAGCTCCGCACACCGGGCAATTGATTAAAATTCAACGATCTTTATTGGCAAATCCTTTTTGAAAAACTTATAGAAAAGACAAAAAAAGGACATCTCAGACGACAAAGCATATACTATGGGTTGGTGTGTATAAAAAAAATTTCCAACGCGTTTCGGATTGAAACTCTTGAACACTGAATATGACAAAGGTATTCTAAACTGGACTTAGGTATACTGACAAGTAATCATGGATACAAAAAATACATGAAAACAATCGATCACAGAGAAGGCGAGACTAAATATATGGAAAGGAAAAGGTGGAAACTTGTACAAAAAAGGGGGCAAGAAAAATCCCAAGGAAAAAAAGGTGAAAAAACTGCAGACAATATATATGTGCATGAATACATTTCCAGTAAGCATCAACTACAAAATAACTGTACAAAGAACTCCACACACAAAAAAACCCTTTCTTTGTTCGCTCTCCTTTCCATTTGGGCTCAGTGTTATCCTCTTGGTAGTGTAAGAGAATTTCTCATCTGAGATTAAGCCCTGATGGAGCAAATGTGTTCAGAGAGAATATCCAGTAAGCCTCTCTGTTGCGCAATGCATCAGTGTGATTACCACCTCTAACATGTTCCGGTACGTCTTCTATCGCATCTACACGTAGACCAGTTTTGCTGCGTTTGTGACATTCCACAAAATGTTGAGATATTCGAGATGTTCCCATCTGTGGGCTCCTCAATGTCATAAAGGCGCTCCCTGAGTCTAAATTTGAGTTTACGGATAGTTAAACCAACATATTTGTGCATTCCGCAACATAAACTACGTGATCACGGTTGCTGTTTAAGATGCTTTTTATACTGAATTTTTCACTCTGATTGTAATTGTAGAAATGATTAGTTTTAAACAACAATGTGCAGGTTTTGTACGGAGTTTGACCACATTTAATATAATGTTCTCTATTACTCTCAGGTATCAGTCTGCCTATAAAAATTAATCAAAGACGTGCCAGAAAACAGGTAGGAAGTCAGGGACCCAGTTGAAATGAGGCACCTCAATGTGGTGACCGGGTGGTTTATTAATGCACATTGGTAAGTGTTCCTGTCCTGTAAGTGCGACTCTATCAGCCACATAATCAATGTCATTCATGACCACTACAGAGACGCCTCATCAGACATTTTTATAACCAGATTTTAATTTATTAGGTTTTTCAATGCAATACTTTCATCTTTGGTTAAATGAGGGATTTCCTTTCGATAGGTGTTTCACAGAGATTCTTCCTGGTGACAATGTCCTGAAATGTATCCATTGCAGATCTTCTACTTTGAACTGGATAAAAATCCGGATTCTTTATTGATAAATCAGTGACAATTAGTCAGAGACGTTCTGTGAGGGATTTCATTCTTTTAGGTGGAATAAAACCTGTTATTCACAAAAATCAAGATTCTGAAAATGATTGGCAATAATTAATAGAAGGGCTGTAACCTCAGACTCTCCTGACCTAAAGTGGTTTTGATGGTTAAATCCTGAATGAATTTGTTTTTGTCCTTAACAATGTCCAAAATGTCCAACCCATGATCAAAAGGAGCAAAGTTCATCCCCCTGGAGAGAAGACTACACTCCACGGTCGGGAGCAGGATGAAGTGCCGGTGATCAGCGCTGCTGGATGGGAAAACCAGGACCCAACAAGTCTGGTGTAATGGTGTCAATTTATTCAGACGCGTTTCGGAGCAGCCGCTGCTCCTTCCTAAACCTGATCCCTGAAAAAGGAGCAGAGGCTGCTCTGAAATGCGTCAGAATAAAGTCACATCATTACACCAGACTTCTTGGGTCCTGGTTTTTCCATCACCGGCACTTTGTCCTGTTTCCAGTTGTTTGCCATGTTACACGTGGAAGTGTGGATCCAGCAGCAGCTGTAAAGATACTGTCACACACGGCAATATTGCTGGGCAATTTCCCTGGCTGCAGTGAAATCATGGATACATTGTTCTATCTTGTTGCAGTGTAGAAATGTAACAATGTGTCCATGATTTCACTGCAACCAGCAAATTGCCTGTGACATTGCCTGCAATATTGTCGTGTGACGGTCCCTTAATAGCACTAATACTGGTTGTTGTTCACACAACCAGACCATGTGAGCAAATTCCATCGTGGGATTGCCCCATTCTGCCTAGAGATAAGACCTATGTGCATGTTGTCTCACATTTAGATCTACTCAGCCATCAACAGTTGATGAGATGACAAATTTCTAACATTCATTGTCGTTTGCTCTGACTCCGTAGTAACCTGATGGCGGTACGGTGTTTGCGTCTCTTTCTTCTACCGCGACTTTTGAAGTAGCGGAGTAGTGGACTAGTAGACGGAGTCTCATAATTAGATTCATCTACTGACACGTCAGAAGCCACAGTCTCAGGTGAGGAGAAAGTGATGAGGAAGGTTTGAGATTTCTATTTTTGTTCGTGTTTCTGCGATTCTTCAAAATGGATTTAGGAGTACGAGGCCACTTCTCCCCCCTGCCCCGATCGTATACTTCATCCTTCTCATAGTCCATAATGTCGGGGTCTAGTTTTCTTTTTTTGTAGGAAATGATCTGGTTTTCAAGATCAGCAATTTTGCCCTCAACCTCCTCTAGGGCCCGTTACACACTACGATATCGTTAATGACATCGTTAGTACATCACAGCTTTTGGGGCAGTGCAGCGACGTCGTTGTGTGTGACACGTAGATGCGACCCACGATAAGTCGGCTGATCATTGATCGCAGGTTTATTAACAGGACCATAAATCAGTCATTGATCGTCCGTTCAGCCTGCAGCATGGGTGTGTGACACCTTGATAACGATCTCGTTTACGACTTCGCCTACTCTGAACTGAGGAACATAGGCATCCACACGACTGCTAATATCGGCTTGTCGCGGAATCATTGCTGCGTCGTTCAATATATTTGTATATGTGACACCTCACTAGTGATCAATCAACGATGTTCAAGTGATCCAGGCCAAGTCGGCTCGTTGGTCGGATCGCTGCGACATGGAAGCGTGTAACGGGCCCTTTACTCAAAGATTCAAACCTTTCAATAGAAACCACATTTTTATTACATTCTTCTGTATAGAAATGTCATTTTGAACTTTTTTGAGTTCAATGTCCTCATATTGAACAATAAACTGGAGTAATTTAGTGCACCCCTCTGATGGGATCATATTCCTTTCCTGTACAAATTCATTAGAATAAAGTGTAGTTGGGATTTTTTCATTAGTAATGTGCTCGGGATCAGATTATTTTGCAGACAGTTCTCCAGGGTGGTATGGTCCAACCAGATACAAGTCCCCTCACAGACAGTTCTCCAGGGCGGTATAGTCCCACCAGATACAAGTCCCCTCACAGACAGTTCTCCAGGGTGGTATGGTCCCACCAGATACGAGTCCCCTCACAGACAGTTCTCCAGGTGGTATGGTCCCACCAGATACGAGTCCCCTCACAGACAGTTCTCCAGGGTGGTATGGTCCCACCAGATACAAGTCCTCCTCAGACAGTTCTCCAGGGTGGTATGGTCCCACCAGATACGAGTCCCCTCACAGACAGTTCTCCAGGGTGGTATGGTCCCACCAGATACAAGTCCTCCTCACAGACAGTTCTCCAGGGCGGTATGGTCCCACCAGATACAAGTCCCCTCACAGACAGTTCTCCAGGGTGGTATGGTCCCACCAGATACAAGTCCTCCTCACAGACAGTTCTCCAGGGTGGTATGGTCCCACCAGATACGAGTCCCCCTCACAGACAGTTCTCCAGGACAGTATGGTCCCACCAGATACGAGTCCTCCTCACAGACAGTTCTCCAGGGTGGTATGGTCCCACCAGATACGAGTCCCCTCACAGACAGTTCTCCAGGGCGGTATGGTCCCACTAGATACAAGTCCCCTCACAGACAGTTCTCCAGGGCGGTATGGTCCCACCAGATACGAGTCCCCTCACAGACAGTTCTCCAGGGCGGTATGGTCCCACCAGATACGAGTCCCCTCACAGACAGTTCTCCAGGGTGCTATGGTCCCACCAGATACGAAACCCCTCACAGACAGTTCTCCAGGGTGGTATGGTCCCACCAGATACAAGTCCCCCTCACAGACAGTTCTCCAGGGCGCTATGGTCCCACCAGATACGAGTCCCCCTCACAGACACTTCTCCAGGGCGGTATGGTCCCACCAGATACGAGTCCTCCTCACAGACAGTTCTCCAGGGTGGTATGGTCCCACCAGATACAAGTCCTCCTCACAGACAGTTCTCCAGGGTGGTATGGTCCCACCAGATACAAGTTCTCCTCAGACAGTTCTCCAGGGCGGTATGGTCCCACCAGATACGAGTCCCCCTCACAGACACTTCTCCAGGGCGGTATGGTCCCACCAGATACGAGTCCTCCTCACAGACAGTTCTCCAGGGTGGTATGGTCCCACCAGATACGAGTCCCCTCACAGACAGTTCTCCAGGGTGGTATGGTCCCACCAGATACGAGTCCCCCTCACAGACACTTCTCCAGGACAGTATGGTCCCACCAGAAACGAGTCTCCTCACAGACAGTTCTCCAGGGTGGTATGGTCCCACCAGAAACGAGTCTCCTCACAGACAGTTCTCCAGGGTGGTATGGTCCCACCAGATACAAGTCCTCCTCACAGACAGTTCTCCAGGGCGGTATGGTCCCACCAGATACGAGTCCCCTCACAGACAGTTCTCCAGGACAGTATGGTCCCACCAGATACGAGTCCCCTCACAGACAGTTCTCCAGGACGGTATGGTCCCACCAGATACGAGTCCCCCTCACAGACAGTTCTCCAGGGTGGTATGGTCCCACCAGATACGAGTCCCCCTCACAGACAGTTCTCCAGGACAGTATGGTCCCACCAGATACGAGTCCCCTCACAGACAGTTCTCCAGGACAGTATGGTCCCACCAGATACGAGTCCCCTCACAGACAGTTCTCCAGGACAGTATGGTCCCACCAGATACGAGTCCCCTCACAGACAGTTCTCCAGGACGGTATGGTCCCACCAGATACGAGTCCCCCTCACAGACAGTTCTCCAGGGTGGTATGGTCCCACCAGATACGAGTCCTCCTCAGACAGTTCTCCAGGGTGGTATGGTCCCACCAGATACGAGTTCCCTCACAGACAGTTCTCCAGGACAGTATGGTCCCACCAGATACGAGTCCCCTCACAGACAGTTCTCCAGGACGGTATGGTCCCACCAGATACGAGTCCCCCTCACAGACAGTTCTCCAGGGTGGTATGGTCCCACCAGATACGAGTCCTCCTCAGACAGTTCTCCAGGGTGGTATGGTCCCACCAGATACGAGTCCCCTCACAGACAGTTCTCCAGGGTGGTATGGTCCCACCAGATACGAGTCCCCCTCACAGACAGTTCTCCAGGGTGGTATGGTCCCACCAGATACAAGTCCTCCTCACAGACAGTTCTCCAGGACAGTATGGTCCCACCAGATACGAGTCCTCTCACAGACAGTTCTCCAGGGCGGTATGGTCCCACCAGATACGAGTCCCCTCACAGACAGTTCTCCAGGGTGGTATGGTCCCACCAGATACGAGTCCCCTCACAGACAGTTCTCCAGGGTGGTATGGTCCCACCAGATATGAGTCCCCTCACAGACAGTTCTCCAGGGTGGTATGGTCCCACCAGATACAAGTCCTCCTCACAGACAGTTCTCCAGGGTGGTATGGTCCCACCAGATACAAGTCCCCTCACAGACAGTTCTCCAGGGTGGTATGGTCCAGGGTGGTATGGTCCCACCAGATACGAGTCCCCTCACAGACAGTTCTCCAGGGTGGTATGGTCCCACCAGATACAAGTCCTCCTCAGACAGTTCTCCAGGGTGGTATGGTCCCACCAGATACGAGTCCCCTCACAGACAGTTCTCCAGGGTGGTATGCTCCCACCAGATACGAGTCCTCCTCACAGACAGTTCTCCAGGGTGGTATGGTCCCACCAGATACGAGTCCCCTCACAGACAGTTCTCCAGGGTGGTATGGTCCCACCAGATACAAGTCCTCCTCAGACAGTTCTCCAGGGTGGTATGGTCCCACCAGATACGAGTCCCCTCACAGGCAGTTCTCCAGGGTGGTATGGTCCCACCAGATACAAGTCCCCCTCACAGACAGTTCTCCAGGACAGTATGGTCCCACCAGATACGAGTCCTCCTCAGACAGTTCTCCAGGGTGGTATGGTCCCACCAGATACGAGTCCTCCTCAGACAGTTCTCCAGGACAGTATGGTCCCAGCAGATACGAGTCCCCTCACAGACAGTTCTCCAGGGTGGTATGGTCCCACCAGATACGAGTCCTCCTCAGACAGTTCTCCAGGGCGGTATGGTCCCACCAGATACGAGTCCTCCTCAGACAGTTCTCCAGGGCGGTATGGTCCCATCAGATACGAGTCCCCCAAGTCACATTCTGTAATCCTGTGCCAGCATCAGTTGTAATGGCACTACTGCTACAAGAGTTTGGCAGCCCACTCCAGCCTGGGATTGGTAGTACTATTATCCATGATAGAAATCCGGATAAGAAAAAATCCAATATACAACAAGACGCCCCAGAACAATAAAACATGTGTAGACAACCGGGTCTGTCAAAAAGTTATTTCTGATGCTAAGTCAAGAAGGGGAGCACGAAAAGCAAGTACTGTAATGTGAAGAAAGCTTTCAGCTCACCCCTGAGATCACATATGAGGAGTGAGCTGAAATATTCTCTTTATTCACGTTTGATTGACAGCCTGCTGTGCACACACTTTGCACACACATGCTGCAGAGCAGGCTGTCAGTCATGTGTTGGTGCAGCAGCTTGGGCCGGCTTCACACCACGGTTTTTGCCTCTCAGGGTTGATCCTGTTTTTTTGCAGGATCCACCAGACAGAACCTGACAGGACAGGATGTGCAGAAAGTGTAGGCAAATATGGCCTCGATCCTGTTTTTTGCAGGATTCGTCTTCTGCTGCTGTCCATGGTGCTGAAGTCTACCTGTGTCTGCTCTGCCGCTGTCCATGGTGCTTAATTCACAGCCTGTGCATGAAATACTGCTGTCCATGGTGCTGAAGTTAGAACAGCAGGATTTCTGAGCATGCTCGGTGCAAAAAAAACGGATCTGGGAAACGATCCAATTTTTTCATGCAACCAACACTCACAGACTCCCATGTTATGGGCGCCGGATTGCCCCAAATCTGTTTCTGTACAATTTTTTTCACCGGGGGCCAAAAAATGCTGCAATTTTGGGCACGATGAAAAACCGGACAAAAACCAATCCAGCACACAATTCACAAAATCGGATGGTCAAATAGGACCAATTCGGCACCATAGGGATACATGGGGAGCAAAACCGGATCAGGTTCTGTCCAGTTCAAACCAGACAGAACCTGATGCACAAAACCGTGGTGTGAAGCCAACCTTACCTACCAAAGTGATATCTGCAAATTAGCTGTCTATAAAAGGTTTATTAAAGGAAACTTGTCATCCCCAAATTCTACTTACCTGCAGATATAGGTCATGTAATGGTTATATGGAGACCTGGAGAGGCGTACAAGCCACAGTGTCTTACACCCACTGTGACATTTGGTCAGGGATAGGTGATGATCTGGGGATGCTTCAGCAAGGCTGGAATTGGGCAGGTTGATCTTTGTGAAGGACGTATGAATCAAGCCGCATACAAGGTTATCCTTGAAAGACACTTCATTCTGCTCAGGCAATGTTCCCCAACTGTGAGGACTGGTTTATCCAGCAGGACAATGCCCCATGCCACACAGCTAGGTCAATCAATGTGCGGATGAAGGAGCACCACATCAAGACCCTGTCATGGCAGCCCAATCTCCAGACCTGAACCCCATTGAAAACCTCTGGAATATAATGAAGAGGAAGATGGACAGTCACAAGCCATCAAACAATGAAGAACTACTGACATTATTGTGCCAGGAGCGGTATAAGGTCACCCAAAAGCAGTGAGAAAGACTGGAGGAAAGTGGCCAAGACGCACGAAAGCTGTGACTAAAATTCATGGTTATTCCACCAAATATTGATTTCTGGACCCTTCCTGAGTTAAACACTGTTGTTTCTAAATGAATCTGAACTTGTTTCAGGGCAGACCATGCCCTGGGGGGCAGTCTACTTCTTCCAGCCGGAGCCCAAGCGAGGACCGGGGGGGGGGGGGTGCTAATAGAGCTAGCCGGGTGAAGAGCAGGGGGGAAGGGGTGCTGCTTCACTTACCGGCCTCCACCCCGCTGCCTGCCACGGCCCGCCACCTGCTTCCCGGGTCCTGCTGTCATTGCGGCGGCTTTGGCCCTAAACTGGGACAATACCACCGGCCTGGGGGGCAGATGCCTCCCTGCCACCTAAGCCAGTCCGCCCCGGACTTGTTTTCTTTGCATTATTTGAGGTCTGATGTTTCTTTTTTATTATTTTGACAATTTCTCATTTGCTGCAAATAAATACAAAATCTTTAGATATGTTTTCAGTAGTTTATAGAATAAAAGAACAATGTACATTTTACTCAAAAATATACCTAGAAAGAGAAAAATCAAAGAAACTGAAAATTTTGCAGTGGTCTCTTAATTTTTGCCTGAGCTGTATATATACAGTCATGGTCATAAGTATTGACACCCCTGCAATTCTGCCGGATAATACTCAGTTTCTTTCTGAAAATGATTGCAATCACAAATTCTTTGCTATTATTATCTTCATTTAATTTGTCTTCAATGAAAAAAAACACAAAAGAGAATTGTCCTAAAGCCAAATTGGATCTAATTCCACCAAACATAAAAAGGGGGTGGACAAAAGTATTGGCACCCTTAGAAAAATCATGTGATGCTTCTGTAATTTGTGTAATTAACAGCACCTGTAACTTACCTGTGGCACCTAACAGGTGTTGGCAATAACTAAATCACACTTGCAGCCAGTTGACATGGATTAAAGTTGACTCCACCTCTGTCCTGTGTCCTTGTGTGTACCACATTGAGCATGGAGAAAAGAAAGAAGACCAAAGAACTGTCTGAGGACTTGAGAAACCAAATTGTGAGGAAGCATGAGCAATCTCAAGGCTACAAGTCCATCTCCAAAGACCTGAATGTTCCTGTGTCTACCGTGCGCAGTGTCATCAAGAAGTGTAAAGCCCATGGCACTGTGGCTAACCTCCCTAGATGTGGACGGAAAAGAAAAATTGACAAGAGATTTCAACACAAAATTGTGCGGAAGGTGGATAAAGAACCTCGACTAACATCCAAACAAGTTCAAGCTGCCCTGCAGTCCGAGGGTACAACAGTGTCAACCCGTACTATCCGCCAGCGTCTGAATGAAAAGGGACTGTATGGTAGGAGACCCAGGAAGACCCCACTTCTTACCCCGAGACATAAATAAGCCAGGCTGGAGTTTGCCAAAACTTACCTGAGAAAGCCTAAAACGTTTTGGAAGAATGTTCTCTGGTCAGATGAGACAGAAGTAGAGCTTTATGGGCAAAGGCATCAACATAGAGTTTACAGGAGAAAAAAAAGAGGCATTCAAAGAAAAGAACACGCTCCCTACAGTCAAACATGGCGGAGGCTCCCTGATGGTTTGGGGTTGCTTTGCTGCCTCTGGCACTGGACTGCTTGACCGTGTGCATGGCATTATGAAGTCTGAAGACTACCAACACATTGTGCAGCATAATGTAGGGCCCAGTGTGAGAAAGCTGGGTCTCCCTCAGAGGTCATGGGTCTTCCAGCAGGACAATGACCCAAAACACACTTCAAAAAGCACTAGAAAATGGTGTGAGAGAAAAGCACTGGAGACTTCTAAGGTGGCAGCAATGAGTCCAGACCTGAATCCCATAGACACCTGTGGAGAGATCTAACAATGGCAGTTTGGAGAAGGCGCCTTCACATATCAGGGACCTGGAGCAGTTTGCCAAAGAAGAATGGTGTAAAATTCCAGCAGAGCATTGTAAGAAACTCATTGATGGTTACCGGAAGCGGCTGATCGCAGTTATTTTGGCTAAAGGTTGTGCAACCAAGTATTAGGCTGAGGGTGCCAATACTTTTGTCTGGCCCATTTTTGGAGCTTTGTGTGAAATGATCAATGGTCAATGTTTTGATTTTTGCTTCATTCTCTTTTGTGTTTTTTCATTGAAGACAAATTAAATGAAGATAATAATAGCAAAGAATTTGTGATTGCAATCATTACAGGAAGAAACTGAGGATTATCTGACAGAATTGCAGGGGGGTCAATACTTATGGCCACAACTGTATATACATGCACTTATACATATATTATACACATATACGTGCACATACACCATATATATATAGAGCACACATAGTATACATACACATACACATATACAGTATACATACACATATACAGTATACATACACACACATACTATACATACACATATACATACACATATACAGTATACATACACATACACATATACAGTATACATACACATATACAGTATACATACACATATACAGTATACATACACATACACATATACAGTATACATACACATACAGTATACATACACATACATATACAGTATACATACACATATACAGTATACATACACAATACAGTATACATAACAGTATACATACACATATACAGTATACATACACATATACAGTATAACATACACATACACATATACAGTATACATACCACATATACAGTATACATACACATACACATATACAGTATACATACACATATACAGTATACATACACATACACATAACATACATACAATACATATACAGTATACATACACATACAGTATACAGTATACATACACATATACAGTATACATACACATATACATATACAGTATACATACACATATACAGTATACATACACATACAGTATACAGTATACATACACATACAGTATACAGTATACATACAAATATACAGTATACATACACATATACATATACATACACATATACAGTATACATACACATACACATACATAGTATACATACACATATATAGTATACATACACATATACAGTATACATACACATACACACTACATATTATACATACACATATACAGATATACATACACATATACAGTATACATACACACTACACATATACAGTATACATACACATACAGTATACATACACATACAGTATACATACACATATACAGTATACATACACATACAGTATACATACACATACACATATACAGTATACATACACATACATAGTATACATACACATATATAGTATACATACACATATACAGTATACATACACATACACAGTATACATACACATACATAGTATACATACACATATACAGTATACATACACATAACACATACATAGTATACATACACATATACAGTATACAGTATACATACACATACACATATACAGTATACATACACATATACAGTATACATACACATACACATATACAGTATACATACACATACAGTATACAGTATACATACACATACAGTATACAGTATACATACACATATACAGTATACATACACATACACATATACAGTATACATACACATATACAGTATACATACACATACAGTATACATACACATATACAGTATACATACACATACAGTATACAGTATACATACACATATACAGTATACATACACATACACATACATAGTTATACATACACATATATAGTATACATACACATATACAGTATACATACACATACACATACATAGTATACATACACATATACAGTATACATACACATATACAGTATACATACACATACACATATACAGTATACATACACATACAGTATACAGTATACATACACATACAGTATACATACACATATACAGTATACATACACATACAGTATACATACACATACACATATACAGTATACATACACATACATATATACATACACATATATAGTATACATACACATATACAGTATACATACCAATACATAGTATACATACACATATATAGTATACATACACATATACAGTACATACACATACTAGTATACATACACATATACAGTATACAGTATACATACACATACACATATACAGTATACATACACATATACAGTATACATACACATATACAGTATACATACACATACAGTATACAGTATACATACACATACAGTATACAGTATACATACACATATACAGTATACATACACATACACATATACAGTATACATACACATACACATATACAGTATACATACACATACACATATACAGTATACATACACATATACAGTATACATACACATATACAGTATACATACACATACAGTATACAGTATACATACACATACAGTATACAGTAAACATACACATTTACAGTATACATACACATACACATATACAGTATACATACACATACAGTAACAGTATACATAACACATACAGTATACAGTATACATACAAATATACAGTATACATACACATATACAGTATATACATACACATACACATACATAGTATACATACACATATATAGTATACATACACATATACAGTATACATACACATACACATACTAGTATACATACACATATACAGTATACATACACATATACAGTATACATACACATACACATATACAGTATACATACACATACAGTATACAGTATACATACACATACAGTATACATATACATACACATACAGTATACATACACATATACAGTATTACATACACATACAGTATACATACACATACACATTATACAGTATACATACACATACATGTATACATACACATATATAGTATACATACACATATACAGTATACATACACATACAAGTATACATACACATATACAGTATACATACACATACACATACATAGTATACATACACATATCAGTATACAGTATACATACACATACACATATACATTACACACATACAGTATACATACACATACACATATACAGTATACATACACAACAGTATACAGTATACATAAAACATATACAGTATACATACACATAACATATACATAACATACACATATACAGTATACATACACATAACATATACAGTATACATACACATATACAGTATCATACAATACACATATACAGTATACATACACATACATATACAGTATACATACACATATCAGTATACATATACATACACATATACAGTATACATACACATATACAGTATACATACACATACATATACAGTATACATACACATTACAGTATACATCTACAATACACATATACATAACATACACATATACAGTATACATCACATACAGTATACAGTATACATACACATACATATACAGTATACATACACATATACAGTATACATACACATACATATACATCATACCATACATACATACACATATACAGTATACATACACATACATATACAGTATACATACACATACAAGTATACAGTAATACATTACACATATACAGTATACATACATACATATACAGTAATACATACACATTACAGTATACATACACAATACACATATACAGTATACATACATCATATACAAACAGTATACATATCACATACACATATACAGTATACATACACATACATATACAGTATACATACACATACAGTATACATACACATATACAGTATACATACACATATACAGTATACATACACATAACATATACAGTATACATACACATACAGTATACAGTATACATACACATACAGTATACAGTAACATACAATATACAGTATACATACACATACACATATACAGTATACATACACATATACAGTATACATACACATACAGTATACAGTATACATACACATACAGTATACAGTATACATACACATACAGTATACATACACATACACATATACAGTATACATACACATACACATATACAGTATACATACACATACAGTATACAGTATACATACACATACAGTATACAGTATACATACACATACACAGTATACATACACATACACATATACAGTATACATACACATACACATATACAGTATACATACACATATACAGTATACATACACATACACATATACAGTATACATACACATACAGTATACATACACATACACATACACATATACAGTATACATACACATACAGTATACAGTATACATACACATACAGTATACAGTATACATACACATATACAGTATACATACACATATACAGTCAGGGCTGCCACTAGGAATTTCGGGGCCCCTTACTGCCAAAATTTTGGGGCCCCCCTGAGACTCCGCCCAGCCGCCACCCACGTTCCGCCTCCACTTATGCTCCGCCTCCACCCAAACATATATTATATTTTTAGTGAAAAATTGGAACAGCACCAAAAATTACCTCAATTTATATGCAAATTTTACCAACCAGCAATCCAGATGGTTCCTTACAATAGGGTAAAAAAGGGAAAAACAGCACAAAAAACTTGAAAAAAAGTGGACTTCATTGCCCAATGCATGGCCACACCATTGAGCAATGAAGTCCACTTTTTTCTATATTTTTGTGCTGTTTTTCTTTTCTTTTTTTTTTTTTTTTACACTCTCTCTCTCTATTATATATTATACACACATACACTTGAGGCTGCTGTGGGCTGAATACACAATAGCTGTATATACAATAGAGAATACACAATGGAGATGGCTATAGTCCATATAGACAATGGAGATGGCGGCGGGCCGTATAGACAATGCAGACGGCTGTGGGCTATACACACAAGAGAGAATACAATAGAGACTGTTGCTGCCCGTATACATCATGGAGACGGCTGCAGGACCTGTGCACATTGGAGACTGCTGGGAGACATATGCACATTAGAAACTGCTGCCGGTTGTATGCACATTAGTGACTGCTGCAGGACGCATACACAGAGACTACTGGCTGTATGCAGAAACTGCCGGCTGTACATCTTGTATACACAGACAGCACTCTACTGTATATACAGGTCCACACTATATACATACAGTATATAGATACACAAATACAGCATCCAGTGTGGACCTGTATATATAGTGCTGTTTAGAGAGACAGAGACACAGAGAGAGAGACAGACACAGAGAGAGAGACAGACACAGACAGAGAGGCAGACACAGACAGAGAGGCAGACACAGACAGAGAGGCAGACACAGACAGAGAGGCAGACACAGATAGAGAGGCAGACACAGACAGAGAGGCAGACGCAGAGAAAAATAGAGGCGCAACTTGAAAAGGACCTGGTGGTCTAGTGGGGGAAACTTTTATAAGGTGTGGGGGTTTGCCTCTCACCTATTCCGGTTGTGCACCCTCGCTCAACATCGGTATTCGCATGGCGGTAGAGGACCGTGGGTTGCTGCGAGACCGCTCCTAGGCGTCTTCCTTCTTGGTGTGGTCATGTGCGAGATCCCGATCACCTGACGTCCACGGAACTTCATCATGCAAAGTCCTTAAAGGCTGTTGAGAGCTCTCTGATAGCTCCAATCCGCTCCAGCTACAATTCCAGGGATGAGAACAATGAAATTAAAGATACATAAACTGAGTGGTCATATTAGGAGCACTAGGAAGCAAGGAGCTCTCACAGGGAATTATCTTAAAGACCTGTTTATTATTACTATTATTATTATTATTATTATGATTTTCCACTACGTGTTTATTCCCCACCTGATGAAGACAACAGGCTGTTGTTGAAACGCGTAGTGGAAAATCATGATAATAATGAACAGGTCTGTAAGAAAATTCCATTTGAGAGCTCCTTGCTACCTAGGGCTCCTAGTTCATGTATCTTTAAAGACAGAGACAGAGAGAGAGACACAGTCAAAGAGAGAGTGAGACAAGACAGTCAGAGAGAGACAGACACAGTCAGTCAGAGAGAAAGAGACAGACACCGTCAGAGAGAGACAGACACCGTCAGAGAGAGAGACAGACACCGTCAGAGAGACAGACAGACACCGTCAGAGAGACAGACAGACACCGTCAGAGAGACAGACAGACACCGTCAGAGAGACAAACAGACACCGTCAGAGAGAGACAGACACAGTCAGTCAGAGAGAGAGAGACAGACACCGTCAGTCAGAGAGATCAGTCAGAAAGACAGACACCGTCAGAGAGACAAACAGACACCGTCAGAGAGAGACAGACACAGTCAGTCAGAGAGAGAGACAGACACCGTCAGAGAGAGACAGACACCGTCAGAGAGAGACAGACACCGTCAGAGAGAGACAGACACCGTCAGAGAGAGAGACAGACACCGTCAGAGAGAGACAGACACCGTCAGAGAGAGACAGACACCGTCAGAGAGAGAGATCGACACCGTCAGAGAGAGAGACCGACACCGTCAGAGAGAGAGATCAGTCAGAGAGACAGACACCGTCAGAGAGAGAGACAGACACCGTCAGTCAGAGAGAGAGAGACAGACACCGTCAGTCAGAGAGATCAGTCAGAAAGACAGACACCGTCAGAGAGAGAGACAGACACCGTCAGTCAGAAAGAGAGACAGACACCGTCAGAGAGAGACAGACACCGTCAGAGAGAGACAGACACCGTCAGAGAGAGACAGACACCGTCAGAGAGACAGACAGACACCGTCAGAGAGACAAACAGACACCGTCAGAGAGAGACAGACACAGTCAGTCAGAGAGAGAGAGACAGACACCGTCAGACAGAGAGATCAGTCAGAAAGACAGACACCGTCAGAGAGAGAGACAGACACCGTCAGTCAGAAAGAGAGACAGACACCGTCAGAGAGAGACAGACACCGTCAGAGAGAGACCAACACCGTCAGAGAGAGAGACCGACACCGTCAGAGAGAGAGATCAGTCAGAGAGACAGACACCGTCAGAGAGAGAGACAGACACCGTCAGAGAGAGAGACAGACACCGTCAGAGAGAGAGACAGACACCGTCAGTCAGAAAGAGAGACAGACACCGTCAGAGAGAGACAGACACCGTCAGAGAGAGAGACAGACACCGTCAGTCAGAGAGAGAGACAGACACCGTCAGAGAGAGACAGACACCGTCAGAGAGAGACAGACACAGTCAGTCAGAGAGAGAGAGACAGACACCGTCAGAGAGAGAGAGAGAGACAGACACCGTCAGTCAGAGAGATCAGTCAGAAAGACAGACACCGTCAGAGAGAGAGACAGACACCGTCAGTCAGAAAGAGAGACAGACACCGTCAGAGAGAGAGACAGACACCGTCAGAGAGAGAGACAGACACCGTCAGAGAGAGACAGGCACCGTCAGAGAGAGACAGACACCGTCAGAGAGAGAGACAGACACCGTCAGAGAGAGAGACAGACACCGTCAGAGAGAGACAGACACAGTCAGTCAGAGAGAGAGACAGACACCGTCAGAGAGAGACAGACACCGTCAGAGAGAGACAGACACCGTCAGAGAGAGACAGACACCGTCAGAGAGAGAGACAGACACCGTCAGAGAGAGACAGACACCGTCAGAGAGAGACAGACACCGTCAGAGAGAGAGATCGACACCGTCAGAGAGAGAGACCGACACCGTCAGAGAGAGAGATCAGTCAGGAGACAGACACCGTCAGAGAGAGAGACAGACACCGTCAGTCAGAGAGAGAGAGACAGACACCGTCAGTCAGAGAGATCAGTCAGAAAGACAGACACCGTCAGAGAGAGAGACAGACACCGTCAGTCAGAAAGAGAGACAGACACCGTCAGAGAGAGACAGACACCGTCAGAGAGAGACAGACACCGTCAGAGAGAGACAGACACCGTCAGAGAGACAGACAGACACCGTCAGAGAGACAAACAGACACCGTCAGAGAGAGACAGACACAGTCAGTCAGAGAGAGAGAGACAGACACCGTCAGACAGAGAGATCAGTCAGAAAGACAGACACCGTCAGAGAGAGAGACAGACACCGTCAGTCAGAAAGAGAGACAGACACCGTCAGAGAGAGACAGACACCGTCAGAGAGAGACCAACACCGTCAGAGAGAGAGACCGACACCGTCAGAGAGAGAGATCAGTCAGAGAGACAGACACCGTCAGAGAGAGAGACAGACACCGTCAGAGAGAGAGACAGACACCGTCAGAGAGAGAGACAGACACCGTCAGTCAGAAAGAGAGACAGACACCGTCAGAGAGAGACAGACACCGTCAGAGAGAGAGACAGACACCGTCAGTCAGAGAGAGAGACAGACACCGTCAGAGAGAGACAGACACCGTCAGAGAGAGACAGACACAGTCAGTCAGAGAGAGAGAGACAGACACCGTCAGAGAGAGAGAGAGAGACAGACACCGTCAGTCAGAGAGATCAGTCAGAAAGACAGACACCGTCAGAGAGAGAGACAGACACCGTCAGTCAGAAAGAGAGACAGACACCGTCAGAGAGAGAGACAGACACCGTCAGAGAGAGAGACAGACACCGTCAGAGAGAGACAGGCACCGTCAGAGAGAGACAGACACCGTCAGAGAGAGAGACAGACACCGTCAGAGAGAGAGACAGACACCGTCAGAGAGAGAGACAGACACCGTCAGTCAGAGAAAGGGAGACAGACACCGTCAGAGAGAGAGACAGACACCGTCAGAGAGAGAGACAGACACCGTCAGTCAGAGAAAGGGAGACAGACACAGTCAGTCAGAGAAAGGGAGACAGACACAGTCAGTCAGAGAAAGACAGACAGTCAGAGAGACACAGTCACAGAGAGAGAGACACACACTCAGTTAGAGAGACACAGTCAGTCAGAGAGAGACACACCATCAGTCAGAGAGAGAAACAGACACCATCAGTCAGAGAGAGAGACTGACTGTCTCTCTGACTGATGGTGTCTGTCTCTCTCTCTGACTGATGGTGTCTGTCTCTATCTGACTGTCTCTCTCTCTCTGTCTGTCTCTCTCTCTGACTGACTTTGTCTCTCTCTGTCTGACGGTGTGTCTCTCTCTCTGACTGACTGTCTCTCTGACTGATGGTGTCTGTCAGAGAGAGAGAGACACACCGTCAGTCAGAGAGAGACAGAGAGAGAGAGACAAAGTCATTCAGAGAGAGACAGACAGTCAGAGAGAGAGACAGACAGTCAGTCAGTAAGACACACCGTCAGTCAGAGAGACAGAGAGAGAGACAGTCAGTAAGAGAGAGCGAGACAGACACCATTAGTCAGCGAGAGAGACAGACACCAACCATCAGTCAGAGAGACAGCCAGTCAAAGAGAGAGACAGCGAGATAGAGAGACAGCCAGTCAGAGAGAGACATCCAGTCAGAGAGAGACATCCAGTCAGAGAGACAGACAGACACCATCAGTCAGAGAGAGACAGTCAGAGAGACAGACAGTCAGAGAGAGACAGTAAGTCAGAGAGAGAGACAGACAATCAGAAAGAGACAGTCAGTCAGAGAAAGAGACAGACAGTCAGAGAGAGAGACAGTCAGAGAGAGACAGACAGTCAGAGAGAGACAGACAGTCAGAGAGAGACAGACAGTCAGAGAGACAGACAGTCAGAGAGACAGACACCATCAGTCAGAGAGACATTCAGAGAGAGACAGTCAGAGAAAGAGACAGTCAGAGAGAGAGACAGTCAGAGAGAGAGACAGACAATCAGAGAGACAGTCAGTCAGAGAAAGAGACAGTCAGAGAAAGAGACAGTCAGAGAAAGAGACAGTCAGAGAGAGAGACAGACAATCAGAGAGACAGTCAGTCAGAGAGACAGTCAGAGAGAGACAGTCAGTCAGAGAGAGACAGTCAGAGACAGTCAGTCAGAGAGAGACAGTCAGTCAGAGAGAGAGACACAGACACCATCAGTCAGAGAGAGAGACAGTCAGTCAGAGAGAGAGACAGTCAGAGAGAGAGAAAGACAGCCAGTTAGAGATAGAGAAAGACAGTCAGAGAGAAAGAGACAGTCAGAGAGAGAGAGAAAGACAGAGAGAAAGAGACAGTCAGAGAGAGAGACACACACAGTCAGAAAGACAGATAAGACAGTCAAAAAGCAAGAGACAGACAGAGAGTCAGAGAGATAGACAGAGGAGTATACTCACCACCAGCAGCAGCTCCGTGACTTCAGTGGAGTATTCTTGCATCCTGCCAGTGGCTGTGCCGCAGCTGCTGAAGAGGTGAGGAAATCAAGGCCAGCCCCCTCATCTCTCCTGCAGGCCATGTGACTTCCGGTAATGTGGTGATCACTCTTTGTCCTGGGTGGGCAGGGGTGGGGGGCCGGGCCCTGGCTGTAGTGGGCGGGTCTGACGAACGGTCCCAGTAGGCCAGGTCCGGCCTCTCTGGTGGCTTGGAGGTGGGTGGTGGTGCTGCACACCGCGCTCATTGCAGTGTTTGGGAAATGGCGATGGTGCTGCACACCGCGCTCATTGCAGTGTTTGGGAAATGGCGATGGTGCTGCACACCGCGCTCATTGCAGTGTTTGGGAAATGGTGCGCGGCTGCGGGCACGGCACAGCACTTTGCAGGATGATGATTGATCATCATCATTCTTGACAGTGCAGCTGAGCTGCTCAATGCATTGCCGCGCCTGCGCTGGCTGGCCGCGCCGGCGCCGCTCTGGCAAAGAGCAGAGAGCAGCAGCACAGTCAGTCAGTCACACACTAATCTCGTGTCCTCGCCCAGGCTGTGACGATGACGAGACTGGCAGCGTACGAACTACTGTGCTGCTGGCCAAAGGGGACGGGCCTCATTGCTCCAAATGGCCCCGCCCACAGCCAGCGCGCCCGGGCCCCCCCCTGCCTCTTTGTATGGCCACGCCCCCTCCACTTATCGCCGGGCCCCATACAGCTGTATGGCCTATAAGGCCCTATTGGCGGCCCTGTATACAGTATACATACACATACACATATACAGTATACATACACATATATACAGTTATACATACACATATACAGTATACATACACATACACATATACAGTATACAGTATACACATACACATATACAGTATACATACACATACACATATACATATACAGTATACATACACATGGTCATCCACCATCGCTGATCTCTTATCCCCCCTGCACTCGCTATCATTTAGCAGTCATCAATAATAACCATGGGCTGATCATTGTGATCATGTGACGTGTTCCGGCCAATCCGCTCGCACGCTGGCCGCGCCCCCTTACGTCGCCAGTCACCGCCTCTGCCCTCAGTGTGATGTCAGCACTGTGAGGGCGGAAGTGATTTTATTTCTTCAATTAAACTTTATTAGGAGCGGACAGTGACGTCTGCAGTGAGTCAGGTGAGTATGTCACATGGAGAGTTGTCCCCGGTGCGCCGTGCTTTACTCCAGTGCCCGGTGTGTGCTGCACAGCTGGTGTGTCCGGAGCGGTGCATGCTGGGTACAGGCGGTCCCTCCACACTCTGCAGTCAGTGTGATCTGGGCATATTCGGGTCCTGGAGCTGCTCTATGGGGACATTCAGCTACAATTGAAGCAGGAACATCCGGGCTTCTTGCCCTATTACTGCAGATGTGGTGATGGGTTAATGGCAGGATTGTCTGTATTTAGAGGCTTCTTCTCTTACATTCATGTAGTTTGGGCTTAATAATAAATGTTGCAGTGGGGATGAGTGATGATGCACTGTGCAGCCTTTTACTTCATCAGTCTGTCTACTCCCTGCTGCACTCAGCTGCCCTGTAGTGTGCCCTGTAGTGTGCCCTGTAGTGTGTCCTGTAGTGTGCCCTGCAGTGTGTCCTGTAGTGTGTCCTGTAGTGTGCCCTGCAGTGTGCCCTGTAGTGTGCCCTGCAGTGTGCCCTGTAGTGTGCCCTGTAGTGTGCCCTGTAGTGTGCTCTGTAGTGTGCTCTGTAGTGTGCTCTGTAGTGTGCCCTGTAGTGTTTCCTGTAGTGTGTCCTGCAGTGTGTCCTGCAGTGTGTCCTGCAGTGTGTCCTGCAGTGTGCCCCGCAGTGTGTCCTGCAGTGTGTCCTGCAGTGTGTCCTGCAGTGTGCCCCGCAGTGTGTCCTGTAGTGTGCCCTGCAGTGTGCCCTGCAGTGTGCCCTGCAGTGTGCCCTGCAGTGTGCCCTGTAGTGTGCCCTGTAGTGTTTCCTGTAGTGTTTCCTGTAGTGTTTCCTGTAGTGTGTCCTGCAGTGTGTCCTGCAGTGTGCTCTGTAGTGTGCTCTGTAGTGTGCTCTGTAGTGTGCCCTGTAGTGTTTCCTGTAGTGTGTCCTGTAGTGTGTCCTGTAGTGTGTCCTGTAGTGTGTCCTGCAGTGTGTCCTGCAGTGTGTCCTGCAGTGTGTCCTGCAGTGTGCCCTGCAGTGTGCCCTCTAGGAGCAGCTGAGATAACACAGAGCTCACTGATGGATTCTCCGTTACCTCAAGCACCAATAATGCACAGTGCAGTACAGTACACAGGACGAACCATGCAACATCTGTAATGAAACTCCATGGGCAAACATCATTTTTAGCCCAAAAATCCTACATTTAATTGTAAATAAAAAAGTCCCAAAAAGTGGACAATCCCCTAACCATAAGCATGAGACCAAAAAAGCATTTGTACAGCTTTATCTTACAATGTAACTGCCATTTATAGGTTTCTGTAATAATAATGTAGAGCTAGTGATTATAATACACTTTATTAATGAAATCGAGAAGGAAACCATTAATCCAGCTTCCACAAGACGTCCCCACTAGACTGTGTCTGCAGCTCATTGTGTGAGATGGGTGTGAATACTGCCAGATAGGGGGCGCGGCCTACAGTGACCCTGTGTAACATGGCTGCAGCTGATCTGTGTAGTCTGTACTTCATGCTGGGACATTGCTGAGCTCCAGGCTGTCAGCACACCGCTCCTGTGAGTTTATCTAAAGCCGGCTTCACACTTTCACTCCCCACTGCTGCGTACTGTGATGGGGAAGTGCAAGCTGAGCGCAGACCCCGCGCATCCCAATGTTTAACATGGGGGCACACAGTGATGCGCTCGGCTGTGGATGGGTGTGCGTCCATTCACTTGTGTGTATGATATGTACGTATGCGGATGATTACATACCACACATTGTCATCCGCACCCTGAACACGACATGTCAGTATCTGGTTATTGTAGAGACTCCTCTGTTATGGAGTCATATAGGCACTGCTCCATGGGAAAATGTGTGCAAATAGCTTTCCCACCAGGCCAGAATCCTGCTGTGCACTGACCAGAGGCAGAAACCTCTAAGGCCTCGTGCACACGTTGAGGATTTGGTGAGATTTTTACCTCAGTATTTGTAGACAAACCCAGCAGTGGGTGATAGATACAGAAGTGGAGCACTTGTTTCTATTATACGTTTCCTCTGATTGTTCCACTCCTCTTTTGTCTACAAATCCTGAGGTAAAATGTCACCCGATCCTCAGTGTGCCGTCTGTGGCCTAACAGAAGGTTTCCTGGTTCAGTGGTTCATGTCCAGGGTCCCGCAGAATTTCCTGTGTGACATTGGGATGCCGCATTACACCAGGTGGCTCGGCCTCACATGGTGTCATGACATTGGGGTACTGTGACACTTGGTGACGCACCAGAGATCCCGACAGCGATACGACCTGGTAGGGATCGCTGGTGAGATGTCAAACAGTCAGATCTCACCAGCGACACCGCAACGATCCGGAATGATCCGGAGGTCGTTGGGACCCTGTTTCTCAGACCTGTAGTAATGAGGTCATTGGTCGTTGTCCCTGTCATACACAGCGATGCAGCTGCCCAGCGGGACCCCAACAATCAAACAATGGTCCAGGCGACTCTGACACGATCATTGATCTCACAGCGGGGCCCGGTCGCTGCTAAGTGTCACACATAACGAGATCGCTGGCGAGGTCACTGTTATGTTACCAAATTTGTGACTTAACCACAATCTCGCTAGCGATCTCGCTTAGTGTGACGGGGGCTTAACTGGGTCCTTGTAAACACCAGAGGCACCAGGGATACTGGAATTTGAGCTCCAGCTGAGACTCCACCATATACAGCACCAACCTTGATGCCACAATAGCATAGTACAATTCTTTTAATCAGATAGTGTTTATTGAATTTTCCAACATAACATACATAATAAAAAAACCAGAACATTGCAGGCGGAACATATCCAACTCGCTCCCACCCTCCCTTAGCTCGGTCTAAAAACCATCTCATAGAGTAAAAATAACCCTTCTCAAATCACATATACAATGAGCACATGCCATGAAATTATACGTCAACACCATTATAAGCACACGGAGTACATCTAACATAAGAAGGAAAGCAGAACAAAGAAAAAATGAAAACAGAACAAAAGTGGGTCAAAAAGCATATTAATATAGACAGCAGTCACTGCGCCTACAGATTCCCTGAGGATAAACCCGGGGCCTCCAACCATCCCACCCAAATCTTCTCAAATATATTAGGACAACCTCTCTTGGTATAGATAGCCTTTTCCCGGCACATCAGAAAATTAATTTTATTAATATATTCAGTACGTGAGGGAGCTTTGTCCGATATCCAGTATGACGCTATGATTTCTAGCGACAAACAGCATCCTGGCCACTGCAACCTTAAGGCACTCATCCCCCCCCCACCTCCTCCACATAACCCAACACACAAACTACCGGTCCCGGGGAATGTCTTGTCTAGTAGTCAAATGTATCAAATTGAGCACTAGAATCCAGAAAATTTGCAGACAGGGGCACGTCCACATCATATGCAGAACATCTGCGTCATTTATATCGAATTTAGGACATCCCAAATCCGACCGTAGATTCAGAACAAAGAGCCACTTAGGAGTCCGGTATACTCTGTATAGAAGATACAGCTGAGACAAACGAGCAGGCTCGCTTAAGGACAGTCTGGGAACCATCTGAAGTATCGAATCCCATTGATCTCCAGTAATGGGACCCAGCTGTTGCATCCACTTGGTCAATGCCTTGATCGGATGCCTCAACCGATCCACACACAGCAGAGCTCCATAAATAAAGGATGTCAAACCTCTGGTGGGTGCCTGTATGCCCAGCCTGCTAACTACAACATCCTGGTGTATAGACATGTCTTGTGTCCGGGTCTGCAAGAAATAGGCATGTCTCAGCTGCAAATACTGAAAGAACATATTGTGTGATAACGGGAATTCAGCGTAGTGCAATTCTTCTTGCTTGACTCTAATATACAGCTATCACCCATGTGACATATTAGATACGTAGGGGCTTAAGCTACCGTTACACACAGATATCTGTGCAGACATTGCTTCCAACTCACTGGTTGCAGTGAAATCATGGACACATTGTTCTATCTTGTGGCTGTGTACAAATGTAACAATGTGTCCATGATTTCACTGCAACCAGTGATCTGTGAGCAATGTATCTCTGTGTGTGACGGTACCTTTATGTTCACACATTGCGTTTTTTTTGTGTTGTTTTGTGCAGATGCTTATTTTACCCGCGCAAAAAAATAATCAGTGCTTCTCACACACTGCGATATTATTTTTGCTTCTCACACACTGCGATTTTTTTTTGACGGCCCGGGGGGAGATCTGATGTCACAGAGGGGAGGAAGAATCCTGTTCCCCTCCCCCCCCCCTCTGTGACATGTCTGCCAGCCCCCATTAGATCTCACAGTGTATTACTATAATAATCCAAAATTAAACAAAGCCAGAGGTATGAAAAATAATAACGAATTCATACTCACCCTTTATGACACCTTTTCGCGGTCTCCGGTGCAGAGGCAAAGTGATGTATCGTCCTGCCAGGATCTGGCATGATGTCAGAGTGACGTAACAGGCATGTCATATGTATCACATGACCGCAAGCGGCCAAACAGCGCCCGTAACGTCACTCTGACATCATGCCAGGTACAGTACATAGCAGGGACACATATATAAGATGATCTCAGCACAGGAGATGTGGTATGAATAGACCATGTCCCTGTACGGTCAGACACATCCATTACACAGTACATAGCAGGGACACATCTATAAGATTATCTCAGCACAGGAGATGTGGTATGATCAGACCATGCCCCTGTATGGTCAGACACATCCATTACACTGTACACAGCAGGGACACATATATAAGATTATCTCAGCACAGGAGATGTGGTATGAATAGACCATGTCCCTGTACGGTCAGACACATCCATTACACTGTACACAGCAGGGACACATATATAAGATTATCTCAGCACAGGAGCTGTGGTATGATCAGACCATGTCCCTGTATGGTCAGACACATCCATTACACAGTACATAGTAGGGACACATATATAAGATTATCTCAGCACAGGAGATGTGGTATGATCAGACCATGTCCCTGTACGGTCAGACACACCCATTACACAGTACATAACAGGGACACATATATAAGATTATCTCAGCACAGGAGATGTGGTATGATCAGACCATGTCCCTGTACAGTCAGACACATCCATTACACAGTACATAGCAGGGACACATATATAAGATTATCTCAGCACAGGAGATGTGGTATGATCAGACCATGTCCCTGTACGGTCAGACACATCCATTACACAGTACATAGCAGGGACACATATATAAGATTATCTCAGCACAGGAGATGTGGTATGATCAGACCATGTCCCTGTACAGTCAGACACATCCATTACACAGTACATAGCAGGGACACATATATAAAAGATTATCTCAGCACAGGAGATGTGGTATAATCAGACCATGTCCCTGTGCGGTCAGACACATCCATTGCACAGTACATAGCAGGGACACATATATAAAAGATTATCTCAGCACAGGAGATGTGGTATAATCAGACCATGTCCCTGTGCGGTCAGACACATCCATTACACAGTACATAGCAGGGACACATATGAGATTATCTCTGCACAGAAACATTTTTTTAAACATCCAATTGTGGAAATTATTTTTCAAGATCTATTGATTAAAATGAACTTTGTTTGTGGTTCAACCCCCTTTAAGCCTTAAGGAGGGGCCCCCAGCTATCATATAACGATAGGATATCTCCCAGCATTATTAGATGGGAATAACCTGTTTAGTGAATGGGGATGAACTACGATTCCTTATTCAGCTAACAGACAAGCGTGGAACTATTTCATCAGAAAGAAAAGTAAGCAGATTGCGAGCTCTTGGTGTCCGCTCTGCATTTCCCTGCATTACATTGATTCATTTTTCTGCCCACACAGTTACTACAATGGATGTAAGGTTTAATAGCGCAGAGGACTCATCTCCACTGTTATATGTATATTTGTATATGTGTCCAGCAATCTTTATGGTGGGTGGGTGGGTTCAGGTTGTTGCTGTACAATGTGGGTCAGATCTGTGCCAGTGTTTTCCTCTGCACAGATACAGACGCTGCTGGTAGCAATGAAGGGCTAGATGGCCAGACATCGCCTCCAGCACTGTGCCAGGCTCCCTCCCACACTTCAATAGCAAAATCTCCGGGCTCTGCTTTGTATCTGCTGTGTCACTGTCCTCGTATTCTTGTTGCAGTAAGGTCCGGTGTGAAGAATGAAGCTGCTGAATGCCCTGCTGGTGGTGACCGCTGCCTACCACCTGGCCGATGCCACTTTGTCAAAGACCGACTCCAAGAAAGCGTCTTCCAAGTCCATTGAGACGAAGGTAAGAACACTGTACTATAGACCTCCTCACACTCACAATACTGAGACTGCTAAAATAACCCCAAAAATAAGTTATATTAATGGAGGAATAATGAAGAGGAACAGCTGCAGCATCAATGCAAACCATGAGAAGACATAATTACAACATACATGCAATGTTTCTCAGCCTGTGGCTATCCAGCATTTGCTAAACTGGCCAGTACGCCTGTCACATCCCCACCTATACCTGCTCCTGCCATTCCTGCCGCTAGGCACCACCGTATTCACCCAGTATGTGGTGCTAGTGATAAAGAGAACAAGTCCCCACCTGAACCTGCCATTCCTCCCCCGGCCACTAGGCACCGCCGTATTCACCCTGTAAGTGGTGCTAGTGATAAAGAGAACAAGTCCCCACCTGAACCTGCCATTCCTATCCCGGCCACTAGGCACCGCCGTATTCACCCTGTAAGTGGTGCTAATGATAAAAAGAACAAGTCCCCACCTGAACCTGCCATTCCTGCCCCGGCCTCTAGGCACCGCCATATTCACCCAGTATGTGGTGCTACCGTAGTTATAAAGAGAACAAGTCCCCACCTGAACCTGCCATTCCTACCCCGGCCACTAGGCACCGCCGTATTCACCCTGTAAGTGGTGCTAGTGATAAAGAGAACAAGTCCCCACCTGAACCTGCTCCTGCCATTCCAGCCCCGGCCACTAGGCACCACCATATTCACCCTGAAGGTGGTGCTAGTGATAGAAAGAACAAGTCTCCACCTGAACTTGCTCCTGGGATTCCTGGCACCGCCGTATTCACCCAGTAGGTGGTGCTAGTGATAAAGGCGTTGTGCTCCTGCATCTTCTGGTCTGCTGCTTATGTACAGGCAATTGCCTCCTGGCCTCTGCTATAATTCCAGTTTCCTTTATAGGGGTTAAAGGGTCTCACAGTCACTCGGGGTTCTGCCTACCGGATTGGCTTGAGCCGGTAGTCTCAGAGTGACGTCAAAAAGTCATGCTGCAAGATTTCAGGGCATGCTGGGAGTTGTAGTGTTGCCATAAACTGATACAACATGTTACTTGTAGATTTATTACAGCATGTCACAGTCTAGGCTGCTAAACTCTGCTATGCTATAGCAAACCACAAAGGATAATGAATACTTCCAAGAAAACATCTCTGACCTATTATTAATTATTATGACACTAGAAATAGGCCCAATGCTATTGCATCAGGAGGACAGTCTCTGTGCATATGTCCCCATGTGCGCTCTCTCCTGTCTGTGCTGTCTCTTCCCCGTGCGCTCTGTCTTATTTGTGCCTTTCTCTCCGCTCTGTGTGCTCTCAGCCCCTGTGTGCGCTGTCTCTCCCCGGGTCATTCCATGTCAAGTGATCCAAAAATGAATATTTTTTTTACCTGACGTCCTCAGATTTTTTACATTTTCTTTCTATATGAAGAACAACTTTAGTTAATTACAAAAAAAAGTTTTGAATTTTTTTCTTTATCAGTTAATTTTTTACAGATTTTTAAAGTTTTAAAAAAGTGTGAATTTTGGCCTGGTCTGGCTTTACATTTTCTATCATATCTCGGGCTAGAAATAAGATAGAGAAACAAAATAAACACCAATCTACTCAGAACTGTACAGGCTTTCACCAGATATGTCACAAGAGGATCTTTGTTAATATTTTACCCATGTGATCGCAAGCGCAAAACTTTAAAACGCATTTCCGAAAAATCGGCGCGCTTTAAATATTTCAAAAACTGCCCATGTGTCTGCTTTGCTCTTAGCCACATCTGTACCAAATGTCAAGTTGGGATCGCGATGGGATCATATTTTAAAATATTTTACTATTAATAGCGTCAATGGGTCATTCCATATCAAGTGATCTAAATATGAATATTTTTTTTTACCTGACGTCTTTACATTTTTTTTTCTCAGGCTTGAAATAAGATAATGAAGTGGGAGAGGCATCATTTTACTCAGAACAGTAACAGCTTTCATTTGAGATGTTACAAGACTATGTTTCTTTATATCAAATTCAAACTTTTGACGGGCAATTGTGAAAAAATGACTGATTGTGTTCTTGGTGATTTTTGAATTGACAATATAATAGTTAAATATTTTAAAATATGATCCCATCACGATCCCAACTTGAAATTTGGTACAGATGTGGCTAAGAGCATAAAAGACACATGGGCAGTTTTGGAAAATTTTTATTAAAACGTTTTTTTCGGAAATGCGTTTCAAAATGTTGCGTTTGCGTTCGCATGGGTAAAAAATTAAAATTAACAAATATACTCTTGTGACATATCTGGTGAAAGCCTGGACAATTCTGAGTAGAATGGTGTTTATTTTGTTTCTCTATCTTATTTCTAGCCCGAGATAAAAAAATGTAAAGTCATACCAGGCCAAAATTCACCCTTTTTTTAAACTTTAAAAATCTGTAAAAAATGAACTGATAAAGAAAAAAATTCTAAACTTTAAATTTGTAATTACCGTATATACTCGTGTATAAGCCGACCCGTGTATAAGCCGACCCCCCTACTTTTGCCCCCAAAACCTGGGAAAACCTATTGACTCGTGTATAAGCCGAGGGTGGACCCCAGCACAGGTATACAGTCCCCCCCAGTGGTATATAGCAGCCTCCCCAGTGGTAGTATACAGCAGCCCCCCCGTAGTATATACAGCAGCCCCCCCGTGGTAGTATACAGCAGCCCCCCCGTAGTATATACAGCAGCCCCCCCGTGGTAGTATACAGCAGCCCCCCCATAGTATACACAGCAGCCCCCCCGTGGTAGTATACAGCAGCCCCCCCGTAGTATATACAGCAGCCCCCCCGTGGTAGTATACAGCAGCCCCCCCATAGTATACACAGCAGCCCCCCCGTGGTAGTATACAGCAGCCCCCCCGTAGTATATACAGCAGCCCCCCCGTGGTAGTATACAGCAGCCCCCCCGTAGTATATACAGCAGCCCCCCCGTGGTAGTATACAGCAGCCCCCCCATAGTATACACAGCAGCCCCCCCGTGGTAGTATACAGCAGCCCCCCCGTAGTATATACAGCAGCCCCCCCGTGGTAGTATACAGCAGCCCCCCCATAGTATACACAGCAGCCCCCCCGTGGTAGTATACAGCAGCCCCCCCGTGGTAGTATACAGCAGCCCCCCCATAGTATACACAGCAGCCCCCCCGTGGTAGTATACAGCAGCCCCCCCGTAGTATATACAGCAGCCCCCCCGTGGTAGTATACAGCAGCCCCCCCGTGGTAGTATACAGCAGCCCCCCCGTAGTATATACAGCAGCCCCCCCTGTGGGTATATACAGCCCCCCCCCCCCCCCCCCCCCCGTTGCTGCCGCACACCTGTAAAAAGAAGATCTTTCATACTTATCCTCCTGCAGTCACCGCGCGCATCCTCCGCTCTTCTTCTTGCTTGCACCCGGGCCCCGGCGTCCATCCATATGACCGCGCACAAATAATGACATCATTATTTGTGCGCGGTCACGTGGATGGACGCCGGGGCCCGGGTGCAAGCAAGAAGAAGAGCGGAGGATGCGCGCGGTGACTGCAGGAGGATAAGTATGAAAGATCTTCTTTTTACAGGTGTGCGGCAGCAACGGGGGGGGGGGGGGGGCTGTATATACCCACAGGGGGGGCTGCTGTATACACTACGGGGGGGCTGCTGTATACTACCACGGGGGGGCTGCTGTATATACTACGGGGGGGCTGCTGTATACTACCACGGGGGGGCTGCTGTATATACTACGGGGGGGCTGCTGTATACTACCACGGGGGGGCTGCTGTATACTCACAGGGGGGGGGCTGCTGTATACTACCACAGGGGGGCGGGAGAGCACTGACAGTGCTATGTAATATGCACGGCTCCCCCTGCCGCTGATAGACAGGGGGATGCAGTGCATATTGCATTGCACTAATGAGCGGCCCCACGTGACCGGCCGCTCATTGTACAGCCTCCCCCTGCCTCCTCCAGCCCCCGGACACCGGCCCCACACAGTCAGCCGTCACTGACTCGTGTATAAGCCGAGGGGGGCACTTTTCAGCACAATTTCTGTGCTGAAAAACTCGGCTTATACACGAGTATATACGGTAACTAAAGTAGTACTTCATAAAGGAAAAAAAAACAAAAAAACCTAAAGACGTCAGGTAAAAAAAATATTCATATTTAGATCACTTGATATGGAATGACCCATTGACGCTATTAATAGTAAAATATTTTAAAATATGATCCCATCAAGACCCCAACTTGAAATTTGGTACAGATGTGGCTAAGAGCACAGCAGACACATGGGCAGTTTTTGAAATATTTAAAGCGCGCCAATTTTTTTGGAAATGCGTTTTAAAGTTTTGCGCTTGCGATCACATGGGTAAAATATTAACAAAGATCCTCTTGTGACATATCTGGTGAAAGCCTGTATAGTTCTGAGTAGATTGGTGTTTATTTTGTCTCTCTATCTTATTCCTAGCCTGACTTATGAGGAGAAACGTAAAGGCAGGCAACAGCGAAATTCACACTTTTTCCGAACTTTGAAAATCATTTAAAAAAAAAAATAATTTTTTTTTTAAATTTTCTCTTCACATTTTGCATTGTCTGACATGCTATTATCAAATAACAAAATCTCAAAAGAATTAAAAATATAGAGGTAATAATCATTGGTTCACTTGACATGGAATGACCCCCCCCCCCATGACTCTGCCTCCCTTGTGCCTTCTGCCTCCCTTGTGCCTTCTGCCTCCCTTGTGCCTTCTGCCTCTCTTGTGCCTTCTGCCTCTCTTGTGCCTTCTGCCTCCCTTGTGCCTTCTGCCTCCCTTGTGCCTTCTGCCTCCCTTGTGCCTTCTGCCTCCCTTGTGCCTTCTGCCTCCCTTGTGCCTTCTGCCTCCCTTGTGCCTTCTGCCTCCCTTGTGCCTTCTGCCTCCCATCGCTGAGCCACCGCCGCACAGTGCTCACCGCTGAGCCACCGCCGCACAGTGCTCACCGCTGAGCCACCGCCGCACAGTGCTCACCGCTGAGCCACCGCCGCACAGTGCTCACCGCTGAGCCACCGCCGCACAGTGCTCAGCACAGTGGTAACCACTGAGCTGAGCCAGCTTTAATCTCCCGCCAATACCACGCTACTTGGCTGATTGGTCGAGCGCTGTCCGGCGCTCAGCCAATCAGCTGAGCAGCGCAGTATTGGCAGGAGATGTAAACCTGCCCGCCAATAGCGCTCAGCTGATTGGTCCTCTCCCGCCAATACCGCGCTGCTCAGCTGATTGGTTGCACGCTGCCCGGCGCTTGATCAATCAGCTGAGCAGCGCAGTATTGGCAGGAGATGTAAACCTGCCCGCCAATAGCGCTCAGCTGATTGGTCCTCTCCCGCCAATACAGCGCTGCTCAGCTGATTGGTCACGCGCCGGGCAGTGCTCGACCAGTCAGCTGAATAGCACGGTATTGGCGGGAGATTTAAATCTGGCTCAGCTCAGTGGTTAGCAATGTACGGTTACTCTGTGGTTAGCACTGTATATGGTGGCTTAGTAGGTACCACTGTATATGGTGGCTCAGTGGTGAGCACTGTATATGGTGGCTCAGTGGTTAGCACTGTATGGTGGCTCAGTGGTTAGCACTGTATATGGTGGCTCAGTGGTTAGCACTGTATATGGTGGCTCAGTGGTTAGCACTATATATGGTGGCTCAGTGGTTAGCACTGTATACGGTGGCTCAGTGGTTAGCACTGTATGGTGGCTCAGTGGTTAGCACTGTATGGTGGCTCAGTGGTTAGCACTGTATATGGTGGCTCAGTGGTCAGCACTGTATATGGTGGCTCAGTGGTCAGCACTGTATATGGTGGCTCAGTGGTTAGCACTGTATATGGTGGCTTAGTAGGTAGCACCGTATATGGTGGCTCAGTGGTGAGCACTGTATATGGTGGCTCAGTGGTTAGCACTGTATATGGTGGCTCAGTGGTTAGCACTGTATATGGTGGCTCAGTGGTTAGCACTGTATATGGTGGCTCAGTGGTTAGCACTGTATACGGTGGTTCAGTGGTTAGCACTGTATATGGTGGCTCAGTGGTTAGCACTGTATATGGTGGCTCAGTGGTTAGCACTGTATATGGTGGCTCAGTGGTTAGCACAGTATATGGTGGCTCAGTGGTTAGCACTGTATATGGTGGCTCAGTGGTTAGCACTGTATACGGTGGCTCAGTGGTTAGCACTGTATACGGTGGCTCAGTGGTTAGCAGTGTATATGGTGGCTCAGTGGTTAGCACTGTATATGGTGGCTCAGTGGTTAGCACTGTATATGGTGGCTCAGTGGTTAGCACTGTATATGGTGGCTCAGTGGTTAGCACAGTATATGGTGGCTCAGTGGTTAGCACTGTATATGGTGGCTCAGTGGTTAGCAGTGTATATGGTGGCTCAGTGGTTAGCACTGTATATGGTGGCTCAGTGGTTAGCACTGTATATGGTGGCTCAGTGGTTAGCACTGTATATGGTGGCTCAGTGGTTAGCACTGTATATGGTGGCTCAGTGGTTAGCACTGTATATGGTGGCTCAGTGGTTAGCACTGTATACGGTGGCTCAGTGGTTAGCACTGTATACGGTGGCTCAGTGGTTAGCACTGTATACGGTGGCTCAGTGGTTAGCACTGTTTACGGTGGCTCAGTGGTTAGCACTGTATGGTGGCTCAGTGGTTAGCACTGTATGGTGGCTCAGTGGTTAGCACTGTATGGTGGCTCAGTGGTTAGCACTGTATGGTGGCTCAGTGGTTAGCACTGTATATGGTGGCTCAGTGGTTAGCACTGTATATGGTGGCTCAGTGGTTAGTACTGTATGGTGGCTCAGTGGTTAGCACTGTATATGGTGGCTCAGTGGTTAGTACTGTATATGGTGGCTCAGTGGTTAGCACTGTATACTGTGCCTGAGTGGTTAGCACTGTATACGGTGGCTCAGTGGTTAGCACTGTATGATGGTGGGGGATTTTGAATCCTGTGCCTTTCATTGGCCGCAGTTTGAGCCAATGAGCAGCGCAGGATTGAATTCCCCCGCCAAAGCCGTGCGGCACCACTCATTGCCTGAGCTGCCGTCGGCTCAGCCAATGAGCGGCGCGGGATTCAAATACCACGTGGCACTGCTCATTGGCTCAGCCGGTGGCAGCTCAGCCAATAAGCGGTGCCGCGCAGTTTGGCGGAAGATTTGGATCCCGGCCGCCATATCGGAATACCCATAACTAGGGTGTTCTAATATGGCGGCTGGCGTACTTCCGATCTCCGAGCTGCGTCGCTGCTGACCTCCCGACAGTAGAGATAACGTGTTTGTCACTTGTCACTATCCCACAATCCACTATCTGTACCGCGGTGGATTGTGGGATAGCGACACAATCGCCGAAAGTGTGTGACAGAGGCGACTGGCAAATCTATATAAAGATTATATAAAAATTTAATTAGAATATTTCCAGTGTGTAATTATATATATTTTAACAATCTATAGTCTGCGCAAAGATTGGGAAAAAAAAAACCCACTTTGAAACATATAAAAAATTAATCTTTGTTCTTTTATTGGGGGAATGTAATTGTCCAGAATGTCAGCACTCACTGAAATAATGTAAAAAATAGCAGGAATTATTATTATTATTTATTTATATAGAGCCATAATATTCCATGACGCTTTACATGTTAAGAGGGCAGACTAATACAAGTAACATAGTAACAATACAAGTAACAATAAATGTGGACAATTCTAATGTACTGATACAAGAGGGGAGAAATCCTGTCCACGAGGGCTCACAGTCTACGAGGGGCGGGTGGGGATACAGTAGGAGGGGGAGGTGCCGGTGGTGAGGCGGTGTGGTGGACCGGGTCTTATTGCAGGTGGTAGGCTTGGCGGAACAGGTGGGTCTTCAGGCCTCTTTTGAAGGCTCCCAGGGTAGGAGAATGTCTGACGTGGTGGGGTATAAAAGATGTTGTCGTGATAGGGATCAGGTTGTATTGAGAGGGGAGAGGTGGCCCTGTGCATAGATGTAGAAATAGTCTTGTGACAGATTAGGGGACAACCTCTCCCCAAAGAGAACAGATCAGGCTTCACCCCGATGCTCTGCTGTGAGTGTGTTCAGGAGGCGTCTGCAGACAGTCTGCTCATTATCATGAAACAGCACAGCATTGATTATAGAGGACGTCAGGGCTAATTCAGGGCAATAGAAAACATTGGAGTCCGGCTCAACAGAAAAAAATTGCATGGTCGACACGACCCAATTTTATCTTTCATGTGAGGCCGGTGTCTGAGCCCCAGATGGATGAGTATAGAGCAACTGGATGAGCTGGAATCAAGATCCTCTAATTCAGGACACTGGTCCGGACACTGCTGGTTCAGAGAGACAGCCATTGCCATACCAATAATGAAAACCTATTTGCGATCCGGTGCTGTAATGTCTATATACACGTTTTCAGCTTCCTCGGCCCAGGAAATGTGGTATGATCAGACCATGTCCCTGTACGGTCAGACACATCCATTACACAGTACATAGCGGGGACACATACAGTGGGTATGGAAAGTATTGAGACCCCTTTCAATTTTTCATTTTTTTCTCATTAATGTACACTCTGCAATTCATTTTGTCTGAAAAAGAACAGAAATGTAGAAATTTGTGCAAATTTATTAAAAAAAGAAAACCTGAAATCTCACATGGTGATAAGTATTCAAAACTTTAGCTCAGACACTAATATATGTCACATGATGTTCATTTCCTTGTGATCCTCCTTGAAATGGTTCTACTCCTTCATTGGAGTCCAGCAGTGTTTAATTAAACTAATAAGACTATTTGGAAAGGCACACACCTGTCTATATAAGACCTCACAGCTCACAGTGCATGTCAGATCAAATGAAAATCACGAGGTCAAAGGAACTGCCCAAGGAGCTCAGAGACAGAATTTTGGTGAGCCACAGATCTGGCCAAGGTTATAAAAGAATTCCTGCAGTACTCAAGGTTCCTAAGACCACAGTGGCCTCCATAATCCTTAAATGGCAGATGTTTGGGACCACCAGAAGTCTTCGTAGACCGGGACATCCAGCCAAACTGAGCAATTGTGGGAGAAGAGCCTTAGTGTGAGAGGTAAAGAAGAAGCCCAAGATCACTGTGTCTGAGCTCCAGAGATGCAGGAGGGAGATGGGAGAAAGTTCTGCAAAGTCACCTATCACTGCAGCCTCCACCAGTCTGTGCTGACGTCTCGCTAGACATCGGCAATGTTCAATGCAGCGCGGAGACCTGCTCCACTGCACCGGCTGTCACTCAAGTGCCGGCCAGAGGAGGGGCGGGAAATTTGAAAAGTGCAGGGAGTGTTTAGCAGCCTGAAGGGGCGGCAAGAACACCTTCCACCAGGTCTCCACAACAGCCTCCCAGTCTCAGTAGGAGGCCAGCTCTGGACATAATAAAAGGTCATACTTCAGGTATGAGGGGCACGTCTGGTCACATACAGGGGTTACTAGAACCCCATTTACATCATGTAAATGCTGGTGGGCATGGTTTAAAATGCCCAAAGGGGGTGACAGGTTCCCTTTAATGAGAAAAAAAAAAGATTTTTTTTTTTTTAATTTACAAAATGGCTGCAATGAAACAAAAAGTGAAAAATGTAATGGGGTCTGAATACTTTCCGCACCGTTTATATGATTATCTCAGCCCAGCAGATGTGGTATGAGCACACCATGTCCCTGTAAGGTCAGACACATCCATTACACAGTACATAGCAGGGACACACATATAAGATTATCTCAGCACAGGAGATGTGGTATGATCAGACCATGTCTCTGTACTGTCAGACACATCCATTACACAGTACACAGCAGGGACACATATATAAGATTATCTCAGCACAGGAGATGTGGTATGATCAGACCATGTCTCTGTACGGTCAGACACATCCATTACACAGTACATAGCAGGGACACATATATAAGATCATCTCAGCACAGGAGATGTGGTATGATCAGACCATGTCCCTGTACGGTCAGACACATCCATTGCACAGTACATAGCAGGGACACATATATAAGATTATCTCAGCACAGGAGATGTGGTATGATCAGACCATGTCTCTGTACAGTCAGACACATCCATTACACAGTACATAGCAGGGACACATATATAAGATTATCTCAGCACAGGAGATGTGGTATGATCAGATCATGTCCCTGTACGGTCAGACACATCCATTACACAGTACATAGCAGGTTAAAGCATTAGATGAAAGGTGGTAATTCGTGCGCTGCCGTCTGTCCGTTGGTTCCAAGAAATCCATGGAATCACAAGATGTTAAAAGTAACACCTTTAATGTCTAATTCTTACGCGTTTCGTGGTACTTCAGACCACTTCATCAGAGATCCACAAGGCTGCCTCTGTGTGACTGACAGCAGTCTGGGCACGCATGGACAGATCACACTTCACTCTCGTCTCGGCCCCCACTGGTGACGTGCCTGGCTCAGTTGGCCTGAATCTGGTCTTCAGACTGGAGTGATCAAAGCTACAACAACAATGAAGGTGTTTACGAGCGTCTTAGAGATAAGATTACAGGAGCAGGGCAGGTAGCAGAAGTATATTGGGAAAGTGATAGTTAGGAAGAGTTAGGGGATCACATTAGTATATATATACATGCTTTATATTTACTTTTTAAGTTTTGCCACTTTCCATTGAACATGAGCCATTCACTGTAGCAGTGAAATGACGTCCTAAGCGCTGCTCTGGGTCTCGTAAGCCTCACCAGCTCAGATGTGTCCTATAGAAGCAGCGGCTCTTGTAGTACATTTATAATGGGTCTTGATGAAGGCACACGGCTCAGTAACGCACATGTCTGGCACTTAGTCATCATTCTGTTAATGGGATGGAGCAGCAGACGTGATATCGTTCCTAAGGGGAAAAAAAAACAGACCAATGTTTGTAATCCCACAATCCCCTTTAAGTACAATAATTTGTAGGATGCCAAATTACATTTCTGCACAGTAATTGATGCCTCGTCCTGAGTTATAGCCCAGTACGGCAGAGTGTCAGATATTAGGTCGTTTGCGTGCAACATTTGTGTGTTAGCGACCTCGGAGGAGATGTTAAGAGTCTCAATAAATCCTCCCCACAGTAAAAGCGTCTCCTCCGGTAGCCGTTGTGGAGGGGCTCCCCTATAAACCTGAGCTGTTGATATATTCCGGTGTACACGCTGCAGATCGCCTGTGTGGCGAGTACTAAAGCTTTGTACAGCGACAGCAGCGTATTTTTATTTTATGTTGGTGCTGCTGCCCCTTTGTGACTCTCTTATGCCTCTGTTTTGTGGTGCGATTACTTGTTAGAAGACCGTGTTCCTGCAAAAATACAGTATTAGATTCTATTGGCTCTTGTGTTAATGGGGTCTGTCGGGGGTTCATCAAGCTTTTTGACAGCCTGAACAGCAAAATCTGTAGTGTTATTGCTACCATCAAAAATACCTGAATGATAATGGATCCCATAAGTCAGCGGAACCTGCGCTGGATCCATTCTTATACACATAATCTATGTCTCCATTGTGATCAGAGACTTGGGGTACAGGGCTGCCACTAGGAATTTTGAGGCCCCTGACTGGCAAACTTTTTGGGCACCCCCCTGCCCCCCCCTCCCGAGAATCCACCCATGCTCTGTCCCCACAAAACCCCACCCCCACCCCTCGAACCTTCCATAGTTTCACCAATCACTAATGGAAAAACTCCACTTCTGCACCACGTCCTCCCCAATCACACATTACCAGTCCCATCACACACCAGATAACATACAGGCACACCTATCAGACATTGTTTGGCCAAAGGATAACACTTTCTTAAGTCTGCCAACACCACAAGGCAGATTCTCTTGCAGGGTCCTACTCTACTTACTCTACCCTCTTTTTTTTTTTCACACCATGAACAGAGTGCACATTACCACCCGATAGAGAATGAATAATACCACATACAAGAAGAAATATCGCCCCACCATGAACACATTAAGTCTGAGAGCCTTGTTCAGGTCTTGTTCTGGCTCACAGACTTTCAATTGAGGGCTTGTGAGAGCAGCTTCTGACTTCTCCCCATGCGCACTCCCCCCCCCTCTATGCCTGTCCATCACTGTGTGCTGTGCCTCCTCTCTGTACTTGTATCCCACCTGTATGCCATCCATGTCTCCTCCCTCTCTGTGCTGTCTCCTACCTGTATGCAGAGTCTCCTTCTCTGAGCTGTGTCCCCCTCTCTGAGCCTTAGGCTTTACATGATGTTTACGTACCTGTTCTATGTTTGTTTGTTTTTCGTTTCCTTCCTTTTTTCCTTCCTTCCTTCCTTCCTTCCTTCCTTCCTTCCTTCCTTCCTTCTCTCTCTCCCCCCCTCTCTCTCGCCCCCCTCTCTCTCTCTCCCCCCCCTCCTCTCTCTCTCTCGCCCCCCTCTCCTCTCTCTCTCTCGCCCCCCTCCTCTCTCTCTCTCCCCCTCCTCTCTCTCTCTCGCCCCCTCTCTCTCCTCTCGCCCCCCTCCTCTCTCTCTCTCGCCCCCTCCTCCTCTCTCTCTCCTCTCGCCCCCCTCCTCTCTCTCTCTCGCCCCCCTCCTCTCTCTCTCTCGCCCCCCTCCTCTCTCTCTCTCGCCTCCTCTCTCTCGCCCCCCTCCTCTCTCCCCTCTCGCCCCCTCCTCCTCTCTCTCTCGCCCCCCTCTCTCTCCTCTCTCGCCCCCCCTCTCTCTCTCTCTGCCCCCCTCCTCTCTCTCTCTCCTCTCGCCCCCCCTCTCTCTCTCTCTCTCCGCCCCCCTCCTCCTCTCTCTCTCTCGCCCCCTCCTCTCTCTCTCTCTCTCTCGCCCCCCTCCTCTCTCTCCTCTCGCCCCCTCTCTCTCTCTCTCGCCCCCCTCCTCTCTCTCTCTCTCTCTCGCCCCCCTCCTCTCTCTCTCTCTCGCCCCCCTCCTCTCTCTCTCTCGCCCCCCTCCTCTCTCTCTCTCGCCCCCCTCCTCTCTCTCTCTCTCGCCCCCCTCCTCTCTCTCTCTCGCCCCCCTCCTCTCTCCTCCCCCCCTCCTCTCTCTCTCTCTCTCGCCCCCCTCCTCTCTCCTCTCCTCTCTCTCTCTCTCGCCCCCCCTCCTCTCTCTCTCCCCCCTCTCTCTTCTCCTCGCCCCCCTCCTCTCTCTCTCTCTCTCTCGCCCCCCCTCCTCTCTCTCTCTCTCTCCTCGCCCCCCTCCTCTCTCTCTCTCTTCGCCCCCCTCCTCTCTCTCTCTCGCCCCCCTCCTCTCTCTCCTCTCTCGCCCCCCCTCCTCTCTCTCTCTCTCTCTCCGCCCCCCTCCTCCTCTCTCTCTCCTCTCTCCTCTCTCTCTCGCCCCTCCTCTCTCTCTCTCCTCTCTCTCTCTCCCCCCCCCTCCTCTCTCTCTCTCTCTCTCTCGCCCCCCCCTCCTCTCTCTCTCTCGCCCCCCTCCTTCTCTCTCCCCCCTCCCCCTCTCTCTCCCCCCTCCCTCTTTTCTCTCTCTCTCCTCTCGCCCCCCTCCTCTCTCTCTCTCCCCCCCCTCCTCTCTCTCTCTCGCCCCCCCTCCTCTCTCTCTCTTCGCCCCCCTCCTCTCTCTCTCTCTCTCGCCCCCCTCCTCCTCTCTCTCTCTCTCGCCCCCCTCCTCTCTCTCTCTCTCGCCCCCCCCTCTCTCTCTCTCTCCGCCCCCCTCCTCTCTCTCCTCTCTCTCTCGCCCCCTCTCCTCTCTCTCTCTCTCGCCCCCCTCCTCTCTCTCTCTCTCGCCCCCCTCCTCTCTCTCTCTCTCTCGCGCCCCCTCCCTCTCTCTCTCTCTCTCTCGCCCCCCTCCCTCTCTCTCTCTCTCTCTCCCCCCCCCTCTCTCTCTCTCTCTCGCCCCCCTCTCTCTCTCTCTCTCTCTCTCTCTCCCCCCTCCCTCTCTCTCTCTCTCTCTCTCTCGCCCCCCCTCCTCTCTCTCTCTCTCTCTCTCCGCCCCCCTCCTCTCTCTCTCTCTCTCTCTCTCGCCCCCCTCCTCTCTCTCTCTCTCTCTCCTCTCGCCCCCCTCCTCCTCTCTCTCTCTCTCTCTCTCTCTCGCCCCCCTCCTCTCTCTCTCTCTCTCTCGCCCCCCTCCTCTCTCTCTCTCTCTCTCGCCCCCCTCCTCTCTCTCTCTCTCTCTCGCCCCCCTCCTCTCACGGCACAAGTAGTAGAATCGGTGATTGACTCCTCTAAAATCCATTGTACTCCGGGTGCGGATGGATGGCCCAATGAGTATTTCCGCACCTTCCGGCAAGTGTTGGTTCTGTTCCTCTCAAGGACATTTAGTTACTGGCAGAAGGAGGGCTCGGTCCCTCCACTAACCTTACAGGCAACTATAGTAACTATTCCTAAACCTGATAAGGCCCCGGGTGCCCCCGAAAATTATCGTTCCACTTCTCTCCTGAACTGCGACCTTAAGATCTTCGCAAAATTATTAGCGAATAGATTAATGGAAGTGGTGCCGGGTCTGGTGGATTCAGATCAGGTGGGGTTCGTGGCTGGCTGACAGGCGAAGGACGGATCCAGGAGAATGATATATAATGAAAGCCGTAATCTCACGCCTCGCTGTGCTGAGTGCTCCTCACCCTGCCTGTGAGGGCTCACAGTCTACAAGGGATGGGTGAAGATACAGTAGGTGAGGGAGAGGACCCTGCTCACAAGGGCTCACTGTACAAGCAGTAACCTGACACCTCACTGTGCTGAGTGCTGCTTTTCTCCATAGATTATAATGGAAGTAGTAACCTGACACCTAACTCCTTCTCCCTTTCCATAGAGTATAATGGAAGCAGTAACCTGACACCTAACTCCTCACTCTACATAGAGTATAATGAAGCAGTAACCTGACTCCTCACTGTGCTGAGTGCTGCTTTTCCCCATAGATTATAATTGAAGTAGTAACCTGACACCTAACTCCTTCTCCCTTTCCATAGAGTATAATAGAAGTGGTAACCTGATGCCTACCTCCTCCCTCTGCTTAGATTATAATAGAAGCAGTAACCTGACTCCTCACTGCTCCTCCCCCCTCCATAGAGTGTAATAGAAGCAGTAACCTGACTCCTCACTGCTCCTCCCCTCTCCATAGAGTGTAATAGAAGCAGTAACTTAATGCTTGTTCTGACCATGATGGATTTGAACTGTTGTTCTGAGTAGATGATGAGTTCAGGAGACAGAAGGAGGGAAGTGTATCATAGGTGGAGACAGACGCTGACTTCTCTGATAAGATGCTGCAGAGTTTCTTCTACTATTGATGTTTGCAGAGTTTGTTACAATGACAGTGAGCTCATAGTTACACGGCTTGTGTCCTCTCGGCCTGTCCTCCATCTCTGGCCTTCCCGGAGGACATAATGTGCTCGTTGTGTTGTCATTGGGAGATTTCAGTGGCAGATAACAGCGGCATGACAAGGTTGGCTCCGTCCTGTAATGTGTGTGCTAATGTTCACCATCTGTTCCCGTGTCCCAGACCCGCCCGGCTGACCTTCCTGTACAGTCCCGGGGACTTGTTACCACTGATGTCAAGGCCAAGGACGTCGTGCTCCATCAGCAGAGTTACTGCAGCAAAGAGGCGAAGCAGCGGCACGTGTCTGGGGATGTGCTGGGATACGTCACACCAGTAAGTTTTTGCTCCCTTATTACATATTCAAACATGTTATACATTGTGGCATTTTGTGCAAATAATTGTATTTCCTATTTAATGACACAAATTAGGGACGGCTCAGATTTCTGTGGGTTTCCTGATTTAATAACCATCATGGTTTACTTCTGATTTCCTACAAATACATTTTGTTCCTTCTCCTTTGATAACTTTTCCTGTAGGGTCATTGATCATGACGTCCTGCTAGAATACCCAGCACAGGTAAGGAGATTAATGACAGGACCTGAGTCATTAGAGAGGCTGTCCAGGCAAAATATAACTTTACTCAGAGGACGGGATATGGAAAAAGGACCAAACACAGGCTTAATGCCCCGTTACCCTTCACGACCTTGTCAACGACATCGCTGATACGTCACGGGTTTGGAGGCGTACCAGCGACGTCGTGAGACTCTGGCAAGTTGCTACAATAAATCGTTGGATCGGAGTTGACAGGTTTATGAACATGTTGTAAAACCTGATGATATCAACTCCAGCAACCTGCTGCATCGTTGTGTGTGACACCGCGATAATGATGTCGTGGACGACTTTGCCCATTCACAGCAATGAGCAGGGATCGATCGCTGGGTTGTGTGAGCGATAGCTGCTCACTACATCATTGGTGCGTCGTGCACGATATCCAGACGTGTGAAGGTACCGTTACAAAGCACGACATAGGAACGTTGTCTGCAACTATCTCAGGGGCGGGGCAGTTGTTAGGACATCGTTTTACAACGCTGGTGAGCTGTCACACATCTGGATATCGTGGACGAATCGCCAATGATCCAGCGAGCAGCTATCGTGCGCACAACCCAGCGAACGATCCCTGCTCATTGCTGTGAATGGGTGAAGTCGTTACATCGTTATTGCGGTGTCACACAGAACGATGCAGCAGGTTGCTGGAGTTGATATCGTCAGGTTTTACAACATGTTGGCAACCTGTCAACTCCGATCCAGCGATTTATCGTAGCAACTTGCCAGAGTCGCACACAACGAGGTCGCAACGACGTCGCTGGTACACCTCCAAACCCGTCACGTATCAGTGATGTCGTTGACTGTCCTGCCATGTTACGGGGCCTTGACATCTCACCAACAATGCATGCAACGACCGCGCACCCACAAGATTGTTGCAGACATCGTTCTGACATCGTGCAATGTAACGGGGCCTTTACTCACCTGGGTCCAGCTCATGGAGGAAGCGATGGTGCCACGGTCTCACCAGCTGGCGGACTGATGTGTGTGTGACTGGCTGCAGTGGTCAGGTGTATTCTGAGCAGTGTGCATCATGTAACATCCAGTGCATTACTCAAGTCACCTGACCCCTGCAGCCAATCACAGGCCGCTGAGTGAGCAGTGACATCCCCAATGTCTTCTCAGTCTGGGTGGCCTGATCTGGATTCTAGTAGGTAGATATGACGGAGTTTGCTTCTTTTCTTTTACACATCCTTTTTCCTGGACAATGTTTTATTTTGCCCAGATATCCCCTTTTAATATAAGCTATGTGCTCGTATACTAACACTGAACTGCAAGAGTGAAGTGTTATGGTGCTAAAATCTGTAGTTTATGGAATAAGGAATATCTAATATCAATGAAATCACGTGTAATAAAAACCTAACCGGTCCAGTATATGTTTTGCGCCATCCTGGAGTGCAATGCTGCATTTCCTGGAATTTCCACTAGATGTCACACTTGTTCCACTTAGTCATTGTGCTTCAATCCCATAGAAGCTCCATAATTGGGGAGTGAAATACCGATAGAGAAAATGTTGATTGCTCTCAGTGTGAGAAACAAGATACAAATCTTGTAGTTGTGATACCGATAGAGAATAACATCAGTGAGAATGTTAGAAATTCAAGGATGCTATGGCTGGTGTAAGGGGCTTGTATTGCACATGACGGCACGATTCACCAACTATTGGAGCTAAACATGACTTCTTATTTAGACAGCAATTACAGGGCAGAGTTTCAGCTGTAAAGGTATTTAGACTTCATAATCCCTTCCATCCACTTCCAGGTGTTTTAGGGCATTGACCAGTGTTATGATTAGCGATATTGGTGAATGTTAGTCTGGGACAGGTAAGCCTGCAGCTTTAGTGCCATCACCCCACTATGTTCCTATTTTCTTCATGAAAAGCAAAATGAACCTTCTCCTGTTTGGATCATGTCGCCGATCAGCTCATCTATGTCCTTCAATGACTCCTGGACTGGCACGTTGGCTTAGTGTGACCAATGTCCTTCAATGACTCCTAGACCGGCACGTTGGCTTACTGTGACCAATGTCCTTCAATGACTCCTGGACCGGTACGTTGGCTTAGTGTGACCACTGGTCTCAGCAGAGTTAGAAAGTAATGCTAACACTCAGTGCTGAGGCTCCATTCAGCGGTTGCTGAATCCTGAGTATTACGTTATAGTCGCAGGAGGCTACGTTGTAATGCTGACTAATATTGGGACGGCTGAATTACCTGTATAGAGCAGAATGAATCACACCTGACTCCCAATTCTGGAAATAACAAGTCATGAGGAGGTGCACAGCTGTGTTCACCTGTTATTATAGATACGTCCTTACTTTTTGCTCCCACCTCTATTGAGTTGAAGTCGTCTGCTTACAGTGACAGCGCAGTATAGACGTTGCATGTCCATAAGAGCAGTTTTACGTAAAATGAAATACAATAAAACTAAAAATATCCAATTGCAATTCTTCTTCCCACAGTGGAATGGCCATGGATACGATGTTGCAAAAGTATTTGCATCAAAGTTCACCCTGATTTCTCCAGTGTGGCTACAGATTAGAAGAAAAGGTAGACAGTCCTACCAGGTGACCGGACTGCACGACATTGACCAAGGTGAGTGTGGAACAACGAGGTCAGGGGGGCTCTCATCCGCTGGCCCAGCTGCCTTTAGAAAGACCACATGGACCAGGGCTCATCCCACCTGAACACCTGAGCTCCTTAACTACTCAGACAACACAGGGTGAGGGAACCATGCATTGGCTAGACTTTATTGGATCCCCAACAGTTAACGGCATAGAACACACAACCAATTAAAGCATAAAATGTAACAGGCAGCAGAGTCTCACCTTCCGCTGGCTCACCAGGGATTAGAATGTGTATGCCTCGGGGCTTTCAGGGCCACTTACTCTAATCCAGCAGCACCCCGCTTTAGGCGGTCACCCACCGAGAAAGGAATGGCGGCAAGTGTAGGAAGCGCCGAGCACAGCAATGTCTGTAGCCAGGTGGTGAATTGCCCCTGGTTATCTGCTTTAATTATTCACTGTTATTTCAGCCGAATCCTAGAAGTTGATGCAGGTGTTCTGCAGAATATAATCCAGTTTGGGTGGTCCTCTAGTCGGACCGAAGTCCCTAGACTGAGGCCACAAAGCATATAACTCCCATGAATGAAGCAGGCCCCCCTTATATATCCCCAGTACTCTGCTCAGGGCAATGAGGTCTTGCAGGATCAGTGCAATAAAGAGAATCTAGCTCAGCTCACCCATCCAGGATCATATGGAAGGAGCGGGGAAATCCATGGGCTCTTCAAGGGTGTCCAACATAGAAAGCAACACTTTTCAGCTCCAAAACTCTGATACAAGTTTTCAGGTTTATTTAATTTCTTAAAAAGTGATTGAATAATCAGATTAAAAACATTAGATGCCATCAATCAACCATGGGACATGGAGCCGCACCTTTCAGACGCAGTGTTTATCATGTCCTTTGTCCAATGTTTTTTTTCTATATTGGTGGAATAAGGCTGAGCTCTTATTGGTTGTCATTTCAATCCAATATCTGCATAACTCTCCTCTGACAGAGGGGTGAGGGGGGGGGGGGATCATTTACATTACATCTGCAATACACAACCTTGCACAGTTGAGCTCTGGGGTGACTAGCAAGAAACAATGATTTAGCAAACCTGAGATAACAAATAAAAGGTCAATAGTCTGGCGAAAAGTAAGAACATTAACCCCAGAACGTGCACTGACAAACGCTGTTACTTCACACTGAGTTTTTATAGTTAACATGTGGTCACCAGACAACCCCTTTATCACCTATGGGGGGTCTGACGGCAGGAAGATGGCCTGACCTGCAGAACGACAGCCCTCATTAGTAATGGAGCAATAGTACACAGGTGTGACGGCAGGGAGGTGGTCTGGCCTGC
>JARQOC010000009.1:162518303-162538649 GCA_033576535.1 Allobates femoralis | reverse complement strand
CTCCACTGACCATAAGAACTTACACTCTACAGGAGAAAACTAGAAGAAAAGTAGAAAAGCGCACATAGGCTCTTATCCGGGTGTAACCGGGGTGTTGTATTGTGTGCTGTTGCACTAACCTTATGTTGTTGTGAGAGTCACAACAACTATTGAAGCATAAGCCGGCTTGCAGCACTCTGTCCATGGGAAACCGATTAAAGCATTAGATGAAAGGTGGTAATTCGTGCGCTGCCGTCTGTCCGTTGGTTCCAAGAAATCCAAGGAATTACAAGATGTTAAAAGTTATACCTGGAATGTCTAATTCTTATGCGTTTCGTGGTACTTCAGACCACTTCATCAGAGATCCACAAGGTTTACCTGATGAAGTGGTCCTAAGTACCACGAAACGCGTAAGAATTAGACATTAAAAGTATTACTTTTAACATCTTGTGATTCCTTGGATTTCTTGGAACCAACGGACAGACGGCAGCGCACGAATTACCACCTTTCATCTAATGCTTTAATCGACTCTACAGGACAGAAAGGACCTCACTGACCATAAGATCTTACACTCTACAGGAGAAAGAAAGGACCCACTAACCATAAGATCATACCCTCTACAAGAGAGAGGTAACCCCCTCTTACCATTAAAGCTTACTTTCTACAGGAGGGAGAGAGAGGACCCCATTGAGCATAAGAGCTTACACTCTACAGGAGAGATGACCCCACTGACCATAACAGCTTAAACTCCAAAGCCAAGAGAGAGGAACCTGCTGACTTTAAGAGCTTACAGAGCTTACAGCTTACAGGAGAGAAGGAGGGCCCCACTGACCATAAGAGCTTACACTCCACAGGAAAGAGAGAGAAACCCAATGACCATAAAAACTTTCACTCTACAGAAGAATGAGGACCCAGCTGAACAAAAGAGCTTACACTCTACAGGAGAGAGAAGACCCTACTGACCATAACAGCTTACACTCCTCAGGAGAGAGAGAGAGGACCCTACTGATCATAAGAGCTTAAGTTCTACAGGAAAGAGCGAGAGAGGACCATGCTGACCATAAGAGCTTACACTCTACAGGAGAGAGAGACCCTCACTAACCATAAGAGCTTTCACTCTACAGGAGAGAGAAAGGACGCCACTGACCTTAATAACTTACACTCTAAAGGAGAGAGAGGACACCACTGACCATAAGAGCTTACACTCTACAGGAGAGAGAGAGGATCCCACTTAGCATAATAATCTTATACTCTACAGGAGAGAGAGGACCCCACTGACCATAAGAGCTTACAATCTACAGGAGAGAGGGAGGACCCACTGACGATAATAGCTTACACTCTACAATTGAAAAAGAGTACCCCAATGGCCATAAGAGCTTACACTCTACAGGAAAGAGAGGACCCCACTTACCATAAGAGCTTACACTCTCCAAGATAGAGAGGACCCCACTAACTATAATAGCATATACTCTACAGTTGAAAGAGAAGACCCCACTGACCATAAGAGTTTACACTTTAGGGGAGAGAAAAGACCCCATTGACCATAAGAGTTTACACTCTACAGGAGAGAGAGAATCTCCCTGACCATAATATCTTTCAGTATAGAGGACAGAGAACCCCACTCACTGTAATAGCCTACACTCTAAAGTAGGACGAGAGAGGTCCCCATTGACCTTAAGAGCTTACACTCTACAAAAGAGAGAGGACCCAGCTGACCATAAGAGTTTATATGCTACAGGAGAAAGAGACAGAGAAGACCATACTGACCAAAAGAGCTTACACTCTACAAGAGAGAGAAGGTCCCAGTGACCATAAGAGATGACATTCTTCAGGAGAAAGATGGGACCATAATAACCATAAGAGCTTACACTCTACAGGAGATAGAGAGAGGACCCCACTGACCATAAGAGCTGAAGTTCTACAAGGAAGAGTGAGAGAGGACCACGCCGATCATAAGAGCTTACAATCTACAGGAGAGAGAGTACCCCACTGACCATTAGAGCTTACACTCTACAGGATAGAGAGAAGCCCCTGTTCACCCTAATAACTTATGCACTACATGAGAGAGAGAGGATCCCACTGAACATAAGGGATTACACTCAACAGAAGAGAGAGGACTTGACTAACCATAAGAGCTTACACTCTACAGGAGAGAGAGGACCACACTGACTATAAGAGCTTTTATTCTACATGAGAGAGAGGACGTCACTGACCTTAATAGCTAACACTCTAAAGGAGAGAGAGAACACCACTGACCATAAAAGCTTATACTCTACAGGAGAGAGAGGACCCCACTGTCCATAAGAGCTTACAATCTACAGGAGAGAGAGAGAGTACCCCACTGACCATAAGAGCTTACACTCTACAGGATAGAGAGAAGCCCCCATTCACCTTAATAACTTACACACTTCAAGAGAGAGAGAGGACCCCACTGACCATAAGAGCTTACACTCAACAGAAGAGAGAAAACCTGACTGACCATAAGAGCTTACAATCTACAGGAGAGAGAGGACCCCACTGACAATAATAGCTTACAATCTAGAGGAGAGAGAACATCCCACTGACCATAAGTGCTTACACTCTACAGGAGAGAGAGAGGGGACCTCACTGACCATAAGAGCTTACATTCTATAGGAGAGTGACAGGTAACCGCAAATCGAATCGCAAAAGGAAAATCATCTTGAACTTATTGCTCTGCAGATTGATCTGCTTATTTCTATTGTCCAATATATACCACGTTTAATCTGAAGTGGAAAATAAATTAAGATATCTCAAGTTTCTTCATGACATACTGTAAGTATTTTCGAGTTAATGACAGCATTAATGCACTTTTTCACTTTAAAAATTTAACATTTAATGTCCAAGTAAACAGAATCATAATTGAAATAAATTAGCAATGATTGCTCCTTGTGAATACATTCAAATAGAACAATATCAACTGATATTAATTGGTTTTTGAACATATTCATTTGTGTAAATTATCCAATTCTCAAGACATTTTGTGCACAGAACGCAATGAAATATTTATATCTCAGATTAATCGTATGAGAATGTTTAATATAAGATACAATATAAACATAGAAGATTGATAGGAGACCATAGCTTTTTCTTTAGATAGATACAGTATATGTTTATCCTAGGCAAGTATTAGTTTTCTTACCCTTTTTTGTAATCACATTTAAAGTTTATTCCAGGTATCTGCTCCTCCTTCAGTAAAATATATTTTTTTTACTTTGCTTCTGATTTCTCCCCAATGTATTTTGAGTCTGCTCCTTGTTCTCGATTTTGCTTCCAATTAGATTCTAGGTGTTCTGTTCTCGATATACGTCCTTGGGCATATGAAGCTAAACAGGCAGCTAAACCGATATACTGAGTCCAATAAGGAGAATGTTGCTTAAGTCTGTGTACATTATTGAACGTACTAGTATGATTTGGTGAAACTGAGGACAATTGGGATACATACAATCAGTGCATGAATGATACAACAGAAGCTATATATATATCACAATATGTATTCAACACCTAATAGGCCTGACTTTAACCTAGAATGCAACAGACTAGACTAGAGTAATGTTTGGAGCAGTTAATGGCTGTAGACAACATAAACTCCTTACCAGCAATGCTATCACAAGGTGGATGAAATAGAAACTGTCTTCATGTATGAAGTATGAAGATAATGATGGATGAATTACCCCTACTGCATTGCAGAGGGAAGGAGAAACAGAAGCATAAAAAATAGAAAACTGATGCTGATAAAAAGTTCAGCCACTAGAGGGAGCTAAAATTCTATAAACAACCTACCGTAGTGACCTAGGTAATAATGGGGAGCCACAACAAGAAAAAACAGATAAATGCTGGGAACACTAGACCTGAATTTCAACTTAAACACATTTAAAGGGTTTGATCATGTTCTTTTTACCAACAGTCAATACATTTCTGATGTTCTGTATTGATAGAGGAACTGTCACACTCCAGACTGGTCAATTAGTAAATAAAACTCATACACTTGATGAGGCTGCTGTACCCACTTTGAAAACCTATGTCAGAATGACGGCATCTTACTTTTTGTAAGTTTAACCTTAATTTCTTTGCAGCGAGACTGATTTTCAGCTTCTAATGGTCCTCCTCTCTGCTGAAATCTCTCACTGCTCAGCACAAACTTCAGCTTTCATTCATGTTGGATGGAAACTGAACACTTCTGCCTCTGATTCATTTGGACTTGTGTTTTGAAGCCTTAATGAAAGGTATGCTGGAGTAAAATGCACCAAATTCATTAAGATTTGAAAGTCTCTTCATTAATTGGATGCATTTTTCAGTCCATGTGTGCGACTGTAAGAAATGTAGGCCGGTCAGTGACTGTGTACATTTCTGTCAAAATATACCTCCCTTCTGAGTCATATATTATGATGAATTTGTCAGGTGCACTTTGTCACGCCCCTCCCAGCCAAACTACGCCCACTTTTCAAAACGTTGGCAAAGCTGCACAGAATCTACGTAAAAATACCAAAAGTCAAAGAGCTGCCAGAAAACTAGTGTATACTGCTTGATAAATTGCCCCTTGGACTAATAAGCTGACTTGAGTCAGCTGTTAATTTGAAAATCCAGGCGGGAAGGTCAAAAATAGAAAACCGGATTGAAAACCGGATTGCCCCATTCAGGGACAATCGGGACCATAGAGCCCCATGTAATGGGGCGCCGGATTGCACCGGACTAGTACAATCCGGGAGAATCCGGTTTTGAAAACGGTATTCTCCCGGATTGAACCCGTCAGGTGCAATACGGCGCCCCATAACATGGGGCTCTATGGTCCCGGATTGCTCCGGACTGGGGCAATCCGGGAGAATCCGGTTTTCACTTAAAACATGACTGCAGCCAGCTCCCTGCTGGCCGCGGTCAGTTCTGCGCCTCACTGGCTGCCTAACAGGGGGATCCTTGGCTCCCCCCACAGCCTCCCCACCCGATCCTAAGTTAGGATAGTGTGGGGAGGTGGTGGAGGGAGCCAGGGATCCCGCTGTCAGGCAACGGGGAAGCTGTCAGCGGCTGTCAGCATTGTTTAAAAGCCGGCGTTTTTTTACCTCTGGCTTTTAAACAATGAAATGGGGAATTACAGGTTTTTCCTCTGCTGCAAGACCTCTTTACAGGGTCCAGCTGCAGAGGAATTGCATTTCTTATTCATTTACATTGGACTCGTTACTCTGCAAGTAATCGCTAGGATGCTCGCAGAGTAACGAGTAGAGCGAGTACCCTACTATTCGGCGAGTACCGAGTAGTAACGATTCTTTTTCTGGAATTGCTGTATTATATTGTGTATTTTCTTAAGGTATTATACTGTGTATGTTCATCTATTACCCACTGTATTGTAAAGCGCTGCGAAATACGTTGGCGCTATATAAATAAAGATTTATTATTATTATTATTATTATTATTACAGTATCTCCTCTACAGTGAGGAGCCCCTGCATTCATTCATAAAATTGACAAAGCCGAAAATAGCCGGCAAAACTAAACTGACAAGATTAATCCCTCTCATGTCCACCTGAGTGGACAGCATGTCTCTAGGGGGATGGGCACCCCCTAGAGACATGTTGCCCATATCTATTATTAACATTTAACCCTTTGTTCGTCCCTGCGACAGCAGGGATGAACAAAGCATACGGTAACCGGATTGCTCCGGATTACACATCCTGAGCAATCTGGGTACCGCATTCCGGTTTGCAGGACACATTTTTGACAAAAAATTGTGTCTGAAGGCAATTGCGGATCTGGATACGGTAACCGCAATTACCTGTCCAAATGTGGCCCCAGCCTCATTTAATGTTAGCTTCATTGAACGAAAATGTGCTTTTCTTTCAAAAATAAGGACATTTTTAAATGACCCCAAACCTTTGAACGGCAGTGTATATATGTTTACATTTAAATATATACAGTATATACATATGGAATGACATAAAAAAACAAAAAGACAATGGCAGAAGTGCATTTTTTATCATTTTGCCCCATTTTGAGCATTTTAGTTTTACTAACTTTAATAGGAACCAACCAGCAAAAAATCACTATCTAAGCTATAAATATCTGTCCCTGGAGGCTTAAATGACTATTCTAACCATCCCTGACTGACTAAATCTAACTAAGTACACCCTCAATAAATTACTTTTTATACTTACCAAATTCTTGTCGGATGGGCGTTCCTCCAGGCTTTGTCAGCGAGGCGGGTCTCCTCGCTGCTGTCCATCTTCTTCCCAGGATTCAAATTACCCACCCATCGCGCCCTCGCAATGAGCGGGTCACGTGCTGCAGGACCCGCGTCACTTCCGCCCGCCGCGTCACTTGTATACCCAGGCCGGCTTCCGAGCATGCACAGATGGCATGCTGAAGCTGGCCTGGGTGTGTCACAGACCCAGCGACGCAGCGGGCGGAAGTGACGCGAGGCCTGCAGCACGTGACCCGCTCATTGCGAGGACGCGATGGGCGGGTAATTTGAATCCTGGGAAGAAGATGGACAGCAGCGAGGAGACCCACCTCGCTGACAAAGCCTGGAAGAACGCCCATCCGACAAGAATTTGGTAAGTATAAAAAGTAATTTATTCAGGGTGTACTTAGTTAGATTTAGTCAGTCAGGGATGGTTAGAATAGTCATTTAAGCCTCCAGGGACAGATATTTATAGGTTAGATAGGGATTTTTTGCTGGTTGGTTCCCTTTAAGCAGATTAGATGGAGAAACAAATGACGTTGTTGAACTCTAACAAGCCTTGTTGACTTGAAAAATTTGAAATCGGAGGAGGAGGAACAATGAATTTACAGATATGGAAAATCACTCGGTTATGAAGGAGTTAAATACAAACCCAAAAAGACAATGCATGAAATATGCGGCTCCAAACATCTGTTGGGTGTGCGGAGAACAAAGAGCGTCCTTACAAAGAGACGGCACATACAGTTAAATAGATTTTGATCCCCTCTAATCCATTTTTATTAAGGAAACCAAGATTCCCGGTGTATGATGCTGTACTAAAATAATCTGGTAAAATATAAAGGCTTAACAAACAACTTAGACATAATCACAAAAATAAAGCACTCTTATCCCTGAAATCATGACCTGTATGAAGTTAGGTAAATCACAGCTGTTATCGGTAAAGCTGCGCTTAGTATGGCGGCTTCTCGTATCGCTCCAGATGCTCGTTTGCATTTGATTGAAGGAGGAAGGTTTGCTCATTTGTTATTTTGCCATATTAGTATAGGACTGTCTATTCAATATAATGGCGCTTGTATGTCCTGCCATCATTACTGCCCTCTGCTGATATCTGGGGCGCATGATACAAATCTAGGTTATCCATTACCATTATACACGCTGACAATATGATTTTGAAACAGATCTGCAGCAATAAAAGTGCTAAACTGAAGGTGAAATTAATAATAATTCCAGAAACATGGCTGATTTCTTTCAAACACAGCGCCACCCCTGACTACAGGTTGTATGTCATATTGCATCTTATCTCCATTTAAGGGAATGGGCCTATGCTGTAATACCACATGCAACCTGTAGACAGGAGGGGGCGCTGTTTTTGAAAGTTTTATTAATCCTGGATACTCCGTTTTAAAAAAAAAAAGGAAAGATCCCTCAAATATAACTCAATTTTATCCTGTGTGATATGATGAGTTATTGTTTATCACTGAATTACCAACTTTACAACATTTAAAAGGAAAACTGTCACCAAAAATTGTTAATTTCTGCAGCCATAGCAGGGATCTGCATGCAAATACAGTTAAAAGGAACCTGTCATGTTGTTTTGCGATATTAAAGCGCCTCAATGGTTTTAAAGGATGCAATGTAACATGGTTTCTAATAACAAAATTCCACATATTTATCTTAAAAATATACTTTCTATGCTGAGGTGACTGCACACACATACCTGGCTTCAGTCATAGGGGAGGTGACTGCACACACATACCTGGTTTCAGTCATAAGGGAGGAGACTGCACACACATACCTGGCTTCAGTCATAGGGGAGGTGATTCCACACACACATAGCTGGCTTCAGTCATAGGGGAGGTGACTGCACACACATACCTGACTTCAGTCATATGTGAGGTGACGGTGCACACATACCTGGTTTCAGTCATAGGGGAGGTGATTGCACACACATACCTGGCTTCAGTCAAAGGTGAGATGACTGCACACACATACCTGGCTTCAGTCATAGGGGAGGTGACTGCACACACATACCTGGCTTCAGTCATAGGGGAGGTGACTGCACACACATACCTGGCTTCAGTTATAGGGGAGACATTTTTGCTTGCTTTAGTCATTGAGACCCAAATTCAGCCATGATAGTTTTTTAACTTTATCACACCCCCCACATTGTAATATATTATTGATATCACTGCAGTTCCTGCAAGAATTCACTCATGCTGAGCTCCACCCATTAAGGTCACATGGTCGTGACATCACCACAGGTCCTGCAGTGATGTCAGTCATTTTGAGCTCCACTCATTAAGGTCCTTGCTAGTAACATCACCACAGATCTTTCATTAGGAGCCTGCTCAGCTCTGTCCTTTATGGTCGCATGTTCATGACATCACCGCAGGTCCTGTGAAAATGTGGCCATATCAGGCAAAGCACAGCAATGAAGAAGTGGGGATAAAGAACCCGTGGTGATATCACAACCATGTCACCTCAATTGGTGGAGCTCAGCATGAGTGAATTTTTTGGAGGCCTGCAGTGAAAGAAATTGATTACAATGCAGAGGCATCATTAAGTTAAAAAAATATCATGATTGAATTTGAGTGACAGTGGCTGAAACAAGCAAAAGCTTCTCCCCTATGACCAGTTAGTGCAGTTCAGACGCTTGTTTCCACGAATTAAGCCTGGTCACCATGCCCCCCACAACTCTGTCACAAGACACTGCGAGGCAAGTATGCCACGCTAAGTGGCCAGTAAACGGTAAATCGCAGGTGATGCTGAGCCACACTCACTAAACCAGCCACACCCATCCACTAGAGCATTCTAATAGAATGTATAGTGAGTATTAACTTTTCACAGACCTGACAACCTTTCTGATGATTGGGGAAAATAACTTGATTTTCTCCCTGCACCTGCTCAACCAATTAGACAATTAAACATTTTAAAATGATATACTACAGTTAGGGCCAGAAATATTTGGACAGTGACACAAGTTTTGTTATTTTAGCTGTTTACAAAAACATGTTCAGAAATACAATTATATATATAATATGGGCTGAAAGTGCACACTCCCAGCTGCAATATGAGAGTTTCCACATCCAAATCGGAGAAAGGGTTTAGGAATCATAGCTCTGTAATACATAGCCTCCTCTTTTTCAAGGGACCAAAAGTAATTGGACAATGGACTCTAAGGGCTGCAATTAACTCTGAAGGCGTCTCCCTCGTTAACCTGTAATCAATGAAGTAGTTAAAAGGTCAGGGGTGGATTCCAGGTGTGTGGTTTTGCATTTGGAAGCTGTTGCTGTGACCAGACAACATGCGGTCAAAGGAACTCTCAATTGAGGTGAAGCAGAACATCCTGAGGCTGAAAAAAAAGAAAAAATCCATCAGAGAGATAGCAGACATGCTTGGAGTAGCAAAATCAACAGTTGGGTACATTCTGAGAAAAAAGGAATTGACTGGTGAGCTTGGGAACTCTAAAAGGCCCGGGCGTCCACGGATGACAACAGTGGTGGATGATCGCCGCATACTTTATTTGGTGAAGAAGAACCCGTTCACAACATCAACTGAAGTCCAGAACACTCTCAGTGAAGTAGGTGTATCTGTCTCTAAGTCAACAGTAAAGAGAAGACTCCATGACAGTAAATACAAAGGGTTCACATCTAGATGCAAACCATTCATCAATTCCAAAAATAGACAGGCCAGAGTTAAATTTGCTGAAAAACACCTCAAGAAGCCAGCTCAGTTCTGGAAAAGTATTCTATGGACAGATGAGACAAAGATCAACCTGTACCAGAATGATGGGAAGAAAAAAGTTTGGAGAAGAAAGGGAACGGCACATGATCCAAGGCACACCACATCATCTGTAAAACATGGTGGAGGCAACGTGATGGCATGGGCATGCATGGCTTTCAATGGCACTGGGTCACTTGTGTTTATTGATGACATAACAGCAGACAAGAGTAGCCGGATGAATTCTGAAGTGTACCGGGATATACTTTCAGCCCAGATTCAGCCAAATGCTGCAAAGTTGATTGGACGGCGCTTCATAGTACAGATGGACAATGACCCCAAGCATACAGCCAAAGCTACCCAGGAGTTCATGAATGCAAAAAAGTGGAACATTCTGCAATGGCCAAGTCAATCACCAGATCTTAACCCAATTGAGCATGCATTTCACTTGCTCAAATCCAGACTTAAGACGGAAAGACCCACAAACAAGCAAGACCTGAAGGCTGCGGCTGTAAAGGCCTGGCAAAGCATTAAGAAGGAGGAAACCCAGCCTTTGGTGATGTCCATGGGTTCCAGACTTAAGGCAGTGATTGCCTCCAAAGGATTCGCAACAAAATATTGAAAATAAAAATATTTTGTTTGGGTTATGTTTATTTGTCCAATTACTTTTGACCTCCTAAAATGTGGAGTGTTTGTAAAGAATAGTGATGAGCGAGTACTAAAATGCTCGGGTGCTCGAAGCTCGGGCCGAGCGTCCCGAGATACTCGTGTACTCGGCCCGAGTAACGAGCCCAATGTTATCCTATGGGAGACACGAGTATTTTTATGAAATGACTGCCGGCTGCCTGGAAAAACCCTAAAAATGTCACAAAAGTCTCAGAAGAGTGCTGAAATGACATGGCAACACCATGGGGAAGACCCCTGGAAGCATTTCTCACTGAAAAGTCACAGCTGTGAACAATGTTGTCCGAGTTTCACGCCAATTTTACGGAGTGTCCAGAAAACCTTCCAAAAATGACACCAAAATGAATATTTAGGTTGGAAATGTTAAGGGCACATACCCAATAGTGAGATACAGCTGGTGTATGTCACTTTTTGTGATTACATAAAAGATTTTACGTGAAAACATTGTGCGACACTCCGATGACCCTGACAAGAGACGTACATGAAGCCCTGTCTACAAATAAAGTGCCCATTTTGAGGAACTGGGTCTATTGTAGTATCTTCCTTTGCAAGGGCAGTCCAAAATTGGGAGGTTCACCAATGCCCCTGGATACAGACATGCAGGATGGCCTGTAAACAAGAACTGGGTGTATTTTAGTATAGGCCTTTTGTCAGGGCAGCCAAAAATTGGGAGGTTCAACAATGACCCATGCTTACAGACATGTAGTAGGGCCTGTAACCCTCGAGTGGGTGTATTTTAGTATAGCCCTTTGGTCAGGGCAGCCAAAAATTGGGAGGTTCAACAATGACCCATGCTTACAGAGTTGTAGTAGGGCCTGTAACCCTCAAGTGGGTGTATTATAGAATAGCCCTTTGGTCAGGGCAGACAAAAATTGGGAGGCTCCTCTTTGTCCCTGGATAGAGACGTGCAGGAGGGCCTGTAACCCTCAAGTGGGTGTATTTTAGTATAGCCCTTTGGTCAGGGCAGCCAAAAATTGGGAGGTTCAACAATGACCCATGCTTACAGACATGTAGTAGGGCCTGTAACCCTCAAGTGGGTGTATTTTAGTATAGCCCTTTGGCCAGGGCAGCCAAAAATTAGGAGGCTCCTCTTTGTCCCTGGATAGAGACGTGCAGGAGGGCCTGTAACCCTCAAGTGGGTGTATTTTAGTATAGCCCTTTGGTCAGGGCAGCCAAAAATTGGGAGGTTCAACAATGACCCATGCTTACAGACATGTAGTAGGGCCTGTAACCCTCAAGTGGGTGTATTTTAGTATAGCCCTTTGGTTAGGGCAGCCAAAAATTGGGAGGTTCAACAATGACCCATGCTTACAGACATGTAGTAGGGCCTGTAACCCTCAAGTGGGTGTATTTTAGTATAGCCCTTTGGTCAGGGCAGCCAAAAATTGGGAGGTTCAACAATGACCCATGCTTACAGACATGTAGTAGGGCCTGTAACCCTCAAGTGGGTGTATTTTAGCCTAGGCCTTTAGCCAGGGCAGCCAAACATTAGGAGGCTCCTCTTTGTCCCTGGATATAGACGTGCAGGAGGGCCTGTAACCCTCAAGTGGGTGTATTGTAGTATAGGCCTTTTGTCAGGGCAGCCAAAAATTGGGAGGTTCAACAATGACCCATGCTTACAGACATGTAGTAGGGCCTGTAACCCTCAAGTGGGTGTATTGTAGTATAGCCCTTTGATCAGGGCAGCCAAAAATTGGGAGGCTCCTCTTTGTCCCTGGATAGAGACGTGCAGCAGGGCCTGTAAACAAGAACTGGGTGTATTGTAGTATAGCCCTTTTGTCAGGGCAGACAAAAATTGGGAGGTTCAACATTGACCCATGCTTACAGACATGTAGTAGGGCCTGTAACCCTCAAGTGGGTGTATTTTAGTATAGCCCTTTGGTCAGGGCAGCCAAAAATTGGGAGGTTCAACAATGACCCATGCTTACAGACATGTAGTAGGGCCTGTAACCCTCAAGTGGGTGTATTTTAGTATAGCCCTTTGGTCAGGGCAGCCAAAAATTAAGAGGTTCAACAATGACCCATGCTTACAGACATGTAGTAGGGCCTGTAACCCTCAAGTGGGTGTATTTTAGTATAGCCCTTTGGTCAGGGCAGCCAAAAATTGGGAGGTTCAACAATGACCCATGCTTACAGACATGTAGTAGGGCCTGTAACCCTCAAGTGGGTGTATTTTAGCCTAGGCCTTTGGCCAGGGCAGCCAAAAATTAGGAGGCTCCTCTTTGTCCCTGGATAGAGACGTGCAGGAGGGCCTGTAACCCTCAAGTGGGTGTATTGTAGTATAGGCCTTTTGTCAGGGCAGCCAAAAATTGGGAGGTTCAACAATGACCCATGCTTACAGACATGTAGTAGGGCCTGTAACCCTCAAGTGGGTGTATTTTAGCCTAGGCCTTTAGCCAGGGCAGCCAAACATTAGGAGGCTCCTCTTTGTCCCTGGATATAGACGTGCAGGAGGGCCTGTAACCCTCAAGTGGGTGTATTGTAGTATAGGCCTTTTGTCAGGGCAGCCAAAAATTGGGAGGTTCAACAATGACCCATGCTTACAGACATGTAGTAGGGCCTGTAACCCTCAAGTGGGTGTATTGTAGTATAACCCTTTGGTCAGGGCAGCCAAAAATTGGGAGGCTCCTCTTTGTCCCTGGATAGAGACGTGCAGGAGGGCCTGTAAACAAGAACTGGGTGTATTGTAGTATAGCCCTTTTGTCAGGGCAGACAAAAATTGGGAGGTTCAACATTGACCCATGCTTACAGACATGTAGTAGGGCCTGTAACCCTCAAGTGGGTGTATTTTAGTATAGCCCTTTGGTCAGGGCAGCCAAAAATTGGGAGGTTCAACAATGACCCATGCTTACAGACATGTAGTAGGGCCTGTAACCCTCAAGTGGGTGTATTTTAGTATAGCCCTTTGGTCAGGGCAGCCAAAAATTGGGAGGTTCAACAATGACCCATGCTTACAGACATGTAGTAGGGCCTGTAACCCTCAAGTGGGTGTATTTTAGTATAGCCCTTTGGTCAGGGCAGCCAAAAATTGGGAGGTTCAACAATGACCCATGCTTACAGACATGTAGTAGGGCCTGTAACCCTCAAGTGGGTGTATTTTAGCCTAGGCCTTTGGCCAGGGCAGCCAAAAATTAGGAGGCTCCTCTTTGTCCCTGGATAGAGACGTGCAGGAGGGCCTGTAACCCTCAAGTTAGCAATTAGAAAAACAAGCGGTGTCAGAGGAGTGGAGCGCTAAAGAAACCACGGGTTGGTGATTAGATTACCGATAATTTATTGCACGAACAGCAGGGGTCCAGTATGCCACAACGCGTTTCGACGCACAGATGCGTCTTTCTCAAGTGGCTCCACTTGAGAAAGACGCATCTGTGCGTCGAAACGCGTTGTGGCATACTGGACCCCTGCTGTTCGTGCAATAAATTATCGGTAATCTAATCACCAACCCGTGGTTTCTTTAGCGCTCCACTCCTCTGACACCGCTTGTTTTTCTAATTGCTAATCCCCTTCTCCCTTGTTGGGAGTGCGGTGTGTGAGCTGCTCTAAGATCCACAGTACCTGGCAGTACATCATAAAGACCCACCCTTGAATGATCAACTGATACACAGTGTGGAGCTGGGACGGAAGCCAGTGCAGCGAGTCTGCCTCTTCGGGTGGAGGAGTGAAGGAGCCCACCTCCATCTCCAGAGGAACTAAGGAGCCGACCACCAGGCCCGGAGTATCTGAGGAGGAGGGATTATTGGCCCTTGTCACTACAGTGATCCACATTAAGCCATCAGTCTGGTTGTGCGGGGTGTTGCACAACCAGTAAAGGTTAGTACAAACATAGTAAAACCGTGTATTAAGTTCCTCCAGTTGCAGTGTGGCGCAATATCTGTTTTTTCTTTTAATTGTAACCCTCAAGTGGGTGTATTGTAGTATAGGCCTTTTGTCAGGGCAGCCAAAAATTGGGAGGTTCAACAATGACCCATGCTTACAGACATGTAGTAGGGCCTGTAACCCTCAAGTGGGTGTATAGTAGTATAGCCCTTTGGTCAGGGCAGCCAAAAATTGGGAGCTTCCTCTTTGTCCCTGGATAGAGACGTGCAGGAGGGCCTGTAAACAAGAACTGGGGTGTATTGTAGTATAGCCCTTTTGTCAGGGCAGCCAAAAATTGGGAGGCTCCTCTTTGTCCCTGGATTGAGACGTGCAGGAGGGCCTGTTAAGAAGAACAGGGTGTATTGTAGTATAGCCCTTTTGTCAGGGCCGCCAAAAATTGGGAGGCTCCTCTTTTTTCCTGGATAGAGACGTGTAGGAGTACCTAAAAACATTTTTCCCATTGAAAAGGAGCGGGTCTCCTGTCATTGTAATGCCCATTCTAACAGAATGGGCTAAAAAATTTACCACTGCGGGTATACCTCAAACAAGAGCCTAACTATTCTAACGCTCATCATGGTGTCACATGAGGAGAAGGAGTAGCAGTCCAGCGATTAGCCAAAGTACGGAAGTGTGTACCCATGGGTGAGTGGAGGTACATGTCAAATTCAAATAACAAAATTAAATTCAGTTGTCATTTGCTGGTGGTGTGGTGAAGTCTGGCCCAATCCAACCCTTGTTCATCTTGATCAGAGTGAGCCTGTCCGCATTTTCAGTTGACAGGCGGGTGCGTTTATCAGTGATGATTCCACCTGCTGCGCTGAAAACACGCTCGGATAAAACGCTAGCGGCAGGGCAGGCCAGGACTTCCAAGGCGTAGAGAGCCAATTCATGCCACGTGTCGAGCTTGGAGACCCAATAATTGAAAGGCACCGATGAATCTCGCAGTACAGTTGTTCGATCTGCAAGGTACTCCTTCAGCATCTGCCCGAACTTAGCATTTCTGGTGGCACTACCCCGCATGTCAGGGGCTGTGGTACGTGAGGGGCTGAGAAAACTGTCCCACATCGTAAAGACAGTTCCCCTGCCTCTGGCGGATTGGACTTGTGCCCCTCTCGGCCGTACGCCTTGGTTGTCCATCGAATCCTGACCTATGCCGCTAGCGTTTTGTGAGGGGAAGGATTTCACAACTTCCGTGACTATGGCCCTCTGGAACTGCAGCATTTTGGCTGACCTCTCCGCCTCAGGAATGAGAGACATAAAGTTCTCCTTGTAGCGTGGGTCTAAGAGTGTTGCCAACCAGTACTGATTGTCGGCCAAGATGTTCTGAACGCGAGGGTCACGAGACAGGCAGCTTACCATAAAGTCAGCCATGTGCGCCAGACTCTTAACAACCATCACTTCAGTATACAGACCAACACGATGACTGAACATGCTGTCCTCCTCCTCCTCCTCATCTCCCCTGTCCTCTGGCCAGCCACGCTGAATCGAGGGTATGACTGGTGTGCATGTCATATCCCCAATTTGGCCTGAGAGTTGCTCCATGTCTTCATCCTCCTCCTCCTCCTCGTCATAGTCCTCCACTACACGTTGTGATGACATGAGGCTGGGCTGCGTGTTTTCACCCACACCCACTACAGTTTCTTGCTCTAAGTCATCGCGCTCTGCCTGCAATGCATCCTCTTTTATTTTCAGCAGAGACCGTTTTAGAAGGCAGAGTAGTGGTATGGTGACGCTAATAATGGCGTCATCGCCGCTCACCATCTTGGTGGAGTCCTCAAAGTTTTGGAGGACGGTGCATAGGTCCGACATCCATCTCCACTCCTCAGGTGTTATGTGTGGAGTTTGACCCATTTCCCGACGGCTTAGGTGATGCAGGTAGTCCACAAGGGCCCTCTTCTGCTCACATATCCTGACCAACATAAGCAGCGTTGAATTCCAACGCGTGGGGACATCACACACCAGTCTGTGGGCCGGAAGACGCAAACGGCGCTGAAAGCTTGCAAGGCCGGCTGAAGCAGCAGGTGACTTGCGAAAATGTGCAGACAGACGACGAACTTTTACCAGCAGGTCAGACACCTCCGGGTATGACTTCACAAACCTCTGAACCACCAGGTTGGGCACATGGGCCACGCATGGAACATGCGTCAGCTGCCCTCGCCTCAAAGCTGCCACCAGGTTCCGGCCATTGTCACACACGACCTTTCCTGGCTTTAGGTTCAGAGGTGTGAGCCAGTGATCTGCCTGCTGTTTCAGAGCTGTCCACACCTCTTCTGCATTGTGGGGTTTGTCACCTATGCAGACTAGCTTCAGCACAGCCTGTTGCCGCTTTGCAGAGGCAGTGCTGCAGTGCTTCCAGCTTGGGACTGGTGTGGAGGGTACAGTGGATGAGGATGCGCAGGTGGAGGAGGAGGAGGCTGAAGAGCATGACATTCCGGAGCTGTAGAGTGTCGGTGAAACCATGACAGAGGTAGGGCCTGCTATCCTTGGTGTGGGAAGGACGTGTTCCGTCCCTCGGTCAGACTGGGTCCCAGCCTCCACAATATTAATCCAGTGTGCCGTCAAGGAGATGTAGCGGCCTTGCCCACAAGCACTTGTCCACGTGTCAGTGGTTAGGTGGACTTTGGCTGAAACAGCATTCTTCAGGGCACGTGTGATGCTGTTGGACACGTGGTTATGCAATGCGGGGACGGCACATCTGGAGAAATAGTGTCGGCTGGGGACCGAGTAACGTGGGACAGCAGCCACCATCAGGTCGCGGAATGCGTCCGTCTCCACCAGACGGAAAGGCAACATTTCTAGCGCTATGAGTCGCGAAATGTGAGCATTGAGGACTGTGGCATGTGGGGCATTGGCAGCGTATTTGCGCCTGCGTTCAAATGTTTGCTGAATGGATAATTGAACGCTGCGCTGGGACAAGGACGTGCTTGATGGTGGTGTAATTTGTGCTTCAGCAACTTCAGGTGCTGGACCGGAGGCTTGTTCGTGGCCAGCATGGACAGGGGATTGGCTTACATGCACAACAGCCGAAGACGTAGCAGTGACATCAGCACGCACCGCTCCTCGACTCTGTGGTACTTCCCACAAAGTCGGGTGCTTGGCTGACATGTGCCTGATCATGCTGGTGGTGGTTAGGCTGCTAGTTTTCGTACCCCTGCTGATAATGGCATGGCAGGTGTGGCAAATGGCCTTTTTAGAGTCTTCTGGAGCCAACTTAAAAAACTCCCAGACTCGGGAAGACCGAACATTTGCACAGGCACCTTGAGTCGTGTTGTTGTTCCGGGGAACGGTTGCCTGCCTTCTGCCTGCGGACGCAACCCTGCTTCGTACTGGCTGTTGGGATGCTACGCCTCCCTCCCCCTGTGCACTGCTGTCCTCGCTCTGCATATCCTCCTGCCATGTAGGGTCAGCTACTGGATCATCCACCACGTCGTCTTCCTCTTCCGCACCCTGATCCTCCTCCTGACTTCCTGGCAATTGTGTCTCATCATCGTCCACCCCTTGTTGAGACACTTTGACAACGTTCCGTTCGTCATAACGCGGCTGCTCAAATATTTGGGCATCTGTACATACCATCTCCTCATGACCCACTTCAAGAGGAGGTGGCGACAGGCCAGATTCTGCGAATGGATACGTGAACAGCTCTTCCGAGTGTCCTAGTGTGGGATCTGAAATGTCCGTGGACGTGTACTCGGCCAGGTGGTAGGAAGGAGGATCAGGTTGGGAAATGTGCGGTGCAGTATCACGGCTACTGACAGTTGACCGTGCGGAAGACAGGGTGTTTGTGGAGGTGCCCATCTGACTTGAAGCATTATCCGCTATCCAAGTAACAACCTGTTGACACTGGTCTTGGTTCAACAGTGGTGTACTGCTGCGGGCCCCAAGAATTTGGGACAGGACGTGCGAGCGAGGAGATGTGGCCCTTTGTTGTTGCGAAATGAGTGCTTGCACACGACCTCGGCCTCTGCCTGCACCACCATCACGTCCACTTCCTTGTTCCTTGCCAACGCCCTTGCCAACGCCTTTGCGCATTTTGCCTGTATAGAGCGACAACTGTCTGGTGACTGTGGAGGTCACAGGAGATTAGGATTTTAGTTCCCTAACCTGTATAAACGTATGACGTACAACAGTGTGGTGACTGTTGAGATGACAAGAGTTAGGATTTTAGTTCCCTAACCTGTATAAACGTATGACGTACAACAGTGTGGTGACTGTTGAGATGACAAGAGTTAGGATTTTAGTTCCCTAACTTGTAGAAACTTATGACGTACAACAGTGTGGTGACTGTTGAGATGACAAGAGTTAGGATTTTAGTTCCCTAAGCTGTAGAAACGTATGACGTACAACAGTGTGGTGACTGTTGAGATGACAAGAGTTAGGATTTTAGTTCCCTAACCTGTAGAAACTTATGACGTACAACAGTGTGGTGACTGTTGAGATGACAAGAGTTAGGATTTTAGTTCCCTAACCTGTAGAAACGTATGACGTACAACAGTGTGGTGACTGTTGAGATGACAAGAGTTAGGATTTTAGTTCCCTAACTTGTAGAAACTTATGACGTACAACAGTGTGGTGACTGTTGAGATGACAAGAGTTAGGATTTTAGTTCCCTAAGCTGTAGAAACTTATGACGTACAACAGTGTGGTGACTGTTGAGATGACAAGAGTTAGGATTTTAGTTCCCTAACCTGTAGAAACTTATGACGTACAACAGTGTGGTGACTGTTGAGATGACAAGAGTTAGGATTTTAGTTCCCTAACCTGTAGAAACGTATGACGTACAACAGTGCGGTGACTGTTGAGATGACAAGAGTTAGGATTTTAGTTCCCTAACTTGTAGAAACTTATGACGTACAACAGTGTGGTGACTGTTGAGATGACAAGAGTTAAGATTTTAGTTCCCTAACTTGTAGAAACTTATGACGTACAACAGTGTGGTGACTGTTGAGATGACAAGAGTTAGGATTTTAGTTCCCTAAGCTGTAGAAACGTATGACGTACAACAGTGTGGTGACTGTTGAGATGACAAGAGTTAGGATTTTAGTTCCCTAACCTGTAGAAACGTATGACGTACAACAGTGTGGTGACTGTTGAGATGACAAGAGTTAGGATTTTAGTTCCCTAACCTGTATTAAGGTAGTACGTACACCTGTCTGGTGACTGTAATGGTTTGAAGAGAGGATTTTAGTCCCTAACCTGTATTAAGGTAGTACGTACACCTGTCTGGTGACTGTTTTGATGACAAGAGTTAGGATTTTAGTTCCCTAACCTGTATTAATGTAGTACGTACACCTGTCTGGTGACTGCAATGGTTTGAAGAGAGGATTTTAATGCCTAACCTGTATTAAGGTAGTACGTACACCTGTCTGGTGACTGTTTTGATGACAAGAGTTAGGATTTTAGTTCCCTAACCTGTATTAAGGTAGTACGTACACCTGTCTGGTGACTGTAATGGTTTGAAGAGAGGATTTTAGTCCCTAACCTGTATTAAGGTAGTACGTACACCTGTCTGGCGACTGTTTTGATGACAAGAGTTAGGATTTTAGTTCCCTACCCTGTATTAAGGTAGTACGTACACCTGTCTGGTGACTGTAATGGTTTGAAGAGAGGATTTTAGTCCCTAACCTGTATTAAGGTAGTACGTACACCTGTCTGGTGTCTGTTTTGATGACAAGAGTTAGGATTTTAGTTCCCTAACCTGTATTAAGGTAGTACGTACACCTGTCTGGTGACTGTAATGGTTTGAAGAGAGGATTTTAGTCCCTAACCTGTATTAAGGTACTAAGTACAAGAGTGTGGTGACTCTAATGGTCACAGAAAAGCTTGGATTCCAATCTGTATCACCCTGCCTATATCCTCCTAGATTAGTCCTGAGAAGGACTGTTCTGGTCACTGGAAATCTTGGACTCCGATCTGGATCACCCT
>JARQOC010000009.1:162426172-162518203 GCA_033576535.1 Allobates femoralis | reverse complement strand
GGAGCCAAGTAAGTATAATATTTGCTGTAATGATTAACATAAAGGGGTATTGCAAGGAGATAAAAATGTATTTCAATCTAAATCCTGTATAAAACCTATGAAGGCTCACATTGTTCTTCCTATCCTTGTATGTAACTTCATGTCATTTACTGCTTATTACTGTGACCTCATGTCACAGCATGGATTCTCGAATCTCTTGAGTGCTTACCCTCCCTTTTGTAACATTACACCAAAGATTAGGGAGTGTGGGTAGTGTCCTGCTGCTCATAGGCTATTTCCCTTTACAGGGTTTACTACAGTCTGTGTGTGGGTATAATGTCCCCCTTCACTCTCATTTTTGTTCCTCTGCCTGCATCTTCTCAGCTTGTATGTGACCTGTCATTTCACCTCTCCCTACTTTCCATCTTTCACTCCATGCTTTAATACCTCCACTCTCTGAGACCGGCAGAAAACCAGGGATAAACCCCTTTACTGCCATAGATCACTAGGAAAGTAGACATTTAAAGAGGACCTGTCACCCCCCTGGTGCATGGCAATCTAAATGCACCACTGAATGCAGCATGTCTGCTGCATTCAGGGAAGGGGTCCCCCATTGCTCTAACTCCCCCTCTGCGCCGTGATATACACTTTATAAATCTTACATTTAGTGAGTCCGGAGGGCCTTTCTTCTTATGGAGTCAGCGCTGGCACCTCCGGGCGCTCTGCGCTGCCTCCTGCTGCTCTGTTCCTCCTCCTTATTGTGTCCGTCCCCGTCTTCGCCTGCACCGGCATCTAAGCTTGTGTTCTCACGCAGGCGCACAACAAGGATGGGAAGCGGCGGCTGATGTCACAGTCTTGCTGTGTGCCTGTGTGAGAACACAAGCTTAGATGTCGGGGCAGGCGAGGAGGGGGCGGATACAATAAGGAGGAGGAACAGAGCAGCAGGAGGCAGCGCAGAGCGGCCGGAGGCAGGGAAAAATCCTCTGTGCCAGCGCTGACTCCATAAGAAGGAAGGCCCTCCGGGCTCACTAAATGTAAGATTTATAAAGTGTATATCTCAGCACACAGAGGGAGCTAGAGCCATGGGGGACCCCTTCCCAGACATGCTGCGTTCAGTGGTGCATTTAGAGTGCCATGCTCCAGGGGGTGACAGGTCCTCTTTAACAACCCCCCCATCTCCTCCCCATTACTTTGGATAAACAAGAAATAAAGCATTACCCGATTTCTCAGAAAAAATACCGTAATCATAAGAAACAGAACATCTGACATAACAAGAAGACAAATCTACTGTTGTTGTTTTTGCAGGGGTCAATGATTTTAATGTTTTTGTAAAGTAAATGTTGATTAACGAAAAAATATATATTTTGGGAAAACTTTAACAGTTTTTAGACAGTAGTCTTCTCTTGGTTACATGGAAATATGAGGCCAAGACATCCAAGTCACAAGAAGTTAAGAAAGCTTGTACATATTTTATTAATAATTGTCCAGAGACTTCCAGACTGCTGATTGTTCTTATCAAATGTAACCAAGTATTGTTTATTGAACCCTTTGAAGCCCCGCACTAAAGTGGAAAATACCATGAACTCTGCAGATCTGGTTTATTCAATATTGAATGTAGCGCTACATATGTGGGAATGATTACATAAACTGACATTTTCTGGAGATTTTAATCCTATGTAGTTCAGATAAGGCTGAAAAAATGACAAGACACAATTCAATGCTACAAAATGTTCTAAGGAGTAATTAGAGGCAAACATTTTGGTGAATATTTTTTTAATTTTTTTTAAGCAATTTCCATAAAAGTGCTTGCATCCAATAGTACAGTCTGTAGGGAAAGGAATGATGTGTCCCTTTAAATAACATGGATGGAGCTTACATAGAAATCATCGGGACCCATGACCAGAATCCCAACTGTACCCTAAAGCCAAAGAAGAGGCTGTACAAAAGGCCAGAAAACTGATTTTGCAATAAGCAGATATTCTTTCTTGGAGCCTAGTGGTTGGGTCAAGGCTTACAGAAGTGGGCAGATGCCAGGCAGCGTGCAGGATCTTTTGCCTCTTCCCCTCTCTCACCGCCCAACTCATTGGGCTCATAAAAGCCAAATGAGAAAAAAACTGCAGCACTGAATCCTGTAATGTGTTCTGGTGTAACGCTCAAACATGTCACATTGTAACAAAAAAACAGCTGCACTCAAATACTAAGACTTGCTATTTTGATTATAGAACAGCATTCTAGCTAAGAAAATATGAAAAATGAGACACTTAGCTTATAAATATGGCCATATCCATAACCACTAAGTAGCCATATTGAGGCATATCCCTTTTTGTGGGTCCTAAACTACTTTTATAATAAAGTAGATTTATACAAACAGGTTAGGACCCAGTAAAAGGGATATGCCTCAATATGGCTACTTGGTGGTTATGGATATGGCCATATTTATAAGCTAAGTGTCTCATTTTTCATATTTTCTTAGTTATAAAGATGTTCTATAATCAAATAGAAAGTCTTCTGAAACCCTTAAGGCCCCGTTACACGTTTCAACATCGTTCCTGACAACATTCAAAAGTGACGTCAGGAACGATGTTGAAACTACATCGTTGTTGCGTGTAACTAATGATTCAACAACGATAGATGTTCAAGTCGGAGTTGACAGGTTTTCCTGCATGCATGAAAACCTGTCAACTTTAACTTAAGCAACCTGTGGCATCTTTTGGTGTGACACCGCAATAGCGATGTCACGGCCGACTTCACCCATTCACAGCAGTGAGCAGGGATCGTTCATGATGTTTGTGAACGTTCCCTCCTCACAACATCGTTGGTGAGTTGTCCACAATATCTGGACTTTTGACAGCTCACCAGCGATGTTGCACAGGTGTCCACAAAATGAGTGCGCTCCCGAGATCTCATACAACATCGCTGATAAGTTGTACCGTGTAACGGTACCTTTACAGTCAAGAATAAGAGTATATTTTCTCCAGTGGTGTGGAATATTTTTGCTCTTATCGTCACCCCCCGTTGCAGATACACTCTTCACTCATAGGAACAAGCTTTTATGCTCTCCGTAATGGCGGTTTTCTGATCCATGAGGGCTGATCTCTTCCATTTGGGACAAAATGCATCAACTGCAGTGCAATATGGAGCTTCCTACATTCACCTCTTTGACCCTCATTTGTTCCCTGTGATAGTATCATATTTGACAAGTGTTACTCACCACTTTACTTGTTAGCTTTTTATCTTGCAGAGATGTTTTCTGCCTTTTCCTTTAATGTTTCTGCTTGTTTATAAGTCCCTCCATCTCAAATCAGGTATAGAGGAGAACATAGCTTTCACCCTTTGTATGCACTAATGGGGCATGGATAAACAATCTGATGTTACTTTCACACTAGCAATGAATGGCTCTTTAAAAATTCTCCAAAAATCTAAATAATGCAAAACCACTTATTGTCCGTAAAATATGTGTGTAACGCTCTGAGGCCTCCTAGGACTATACTGAACCCCTGTTGAACTCTATAATGCAAACGTAGCCTTGGGTTGAAGTTGCTTTGATATTACTATTTAACAACACACTGTAGTAATAGATAGCGCGATCCAAAGCACTGCGGCAGAGATCGCGCTGTTCCCCGCCATGATCTGAGAATCCCGCAACACGATCGCGGATCTCGATCTATTACCTGGAGAGCCTGTGGTCCTGTGGTGACCCCAGAAGCTCCCTGGGTTCTCTTCCTATGGATGGCTGACACCACATGAAGTGATCATTTGTGCTATATAGAGATGAGTTGCAGCTCATCTCTATATAGCACAATCGATCAGAATGTGCAGCACTGTGTCCCTCTAGGGGCCAGTGTAAAACAAAGAAAAAATACAAAAAGTTTTTAAAAAATATGAAAAATCCCCACAAAAGTTCAAGTCATCTCCCTTTTGCCCCACTCAAAATAAAACTAAATTAAAAAAATGAAAAAATACACATATTAGAATCGCCACGTTCAGAAATGACCAATATCAAAATATAAAATCAATCAGATGGGTGAACTCTGTAACGGAAAAAAAAGTCCAAACGCCAAAATTATGTTTTTTTGTTCGCCCAACATTGTAATAAACTGCAATAACGGGTGATCAAAACAACATTACACAAAATTGCTATCATTAGAAACATCAGCTCAAGATGTAAAAAATAGCCGTCACATAGCCCCAGGTCTCGAAAAATAAGAACACAAGTCATAGAAAATGGCGACGAAAGCGCAATACTATTTTTAAAAACAAAATTCTGAATTTGTTTTCACCACATAGATGAAAATAAAAGTATAAATGTTTAGTATCTACAAACTCACACTGACCTGAGGAATCATACCAACACATTAGTAGAGATGAGCGATGTTCGATTAGAATTGTTCGCCAATTTCAAATTCGACCTGTTCTGAGCTATGTTCGAGTCATTCGACGAATTCGAACAATTTGCTAGAAATCCGGTAATTCTAGTCTCTGTTTCATAACGCTTCATTCACCAAAAGTGTTACTGACTTTTCACAGTAATGCTTTTGGTGAACGTTATTATGAGTTTCAGTGTCTAGGAATAAATAGCAGGCGGGAGGGTGAGGCTGGGGAGACGTGTGTGCTGAAATAATGCAGAGCTCCATTTTTTTCTCTTTGACGCTTTGCCGGGTGGTCCGGTGTGTCAGCCTATCAGCACGCATAATGGAAAGTGCACTTTTTTTTAACACAAGGGTTTGTGTCATTGGCTGGGCATGTCACATTCCCTTGCCATATAAAACCCGGCCATTTTACCCTTCTCGCCATTTTCTCAGTGCTGCCGCTGAGTGTCAGACGGCACCGCTGCTGGTGCTGCTATGTGAAATACAGACCAAGCTAGTTGGATAGATAGTGATTCAATTGCAAGTTAGATAGAGAGATAATTGATTGGTTTAGGGACTACTTTGAAGAACAGCCCTTTTGAGGGCTTAAAAAGCAGTTTTTGCCAGGCAGGTCTCTACAGAGAAAGATAGTTGGATAGCGATTCAAGTTCAGTTTAGATAGATAGTTGATAGGTTTAGGGACTACTTCCAACAACAGCCCTTTTGAGGGGCTTCAAAGCAGTTTTTTGCCAGGCAGGTCTGTTCCAGTGCTGTGCAAATGTTTTTTTACTGCATCTGGCAAATTTTAGCCCAGTAAATACTTTGTGGCTACTAGCAGTGTGACAGGCACTGCTAGTACTGTTGTGAAGAAAGCTATACCACCTGTCTGTGATAGGCATGTTTAATGCATCTAGCCCAGTCAATTCAAATTGGTTAGTAGCAGTGTGTGGCAGGCATTGGTGTAGCACTGTTGTGAAGAAAGCTACACCGCCTAATTGCCATTTTTTTAGTGCATGTAGCCAAGCAAATCCTTTTAGGCTACTAAACCAGTTTGACTAGATAGCTGTACTGCAGTGTTATTTTGAAAAGTACCGCCACACAGCGCAGAAAACACTTTTGTATTGCATCTGCACAAAACTACTTACCAAAATTATTTACGCTAGTGTGGCGCCCCTATGGCAAGGCGCCACAGGGAGGTACTGCACCGCAAACAGCAGGTGTAATACCTCCGTAGCCGTGGATATGGAGGACCCTACAGAGTCTGCACCCTGCATCCATACAGTAGGCCACTTTATTACAGGGGACCGTATATTTAGTAGGTCCCAGGGGGAGGAGCCTAGAGAGCAAGAGACAGGATGTGACAATAGTGTCAGGCAGACGGTGTGAGGAGAGCAGCAAAGGCAGACGCAGGGGACCCTGCAGCTGTAACAGGAGGGTGCCTCTGAGGAGAGGGGCGACCCAGACTCTGAAGGGGGTTATTCCAGGACTGGTTGGAGCCAGCTGGAGGCCCAGGTCACCACCGGCATACCGGAGCCGAGGCAGCTAGTAAAAGGTAGACCCCTAACTGCAGACCGGCAAGCTGAGGGCCCAAAGCAAGGGAGCCACAGCACCCCTAAAGAAGCCCAACATCGGTCCCGCAGCTGGGTCCACGACACCGACAAGTAAGAGAGTTTAGGTAACAGACCCTGAGGACTAGAGACTTGGCTCAAGAGGGGAAAGCAGAAACAGAGGGACACGACCAGGAACACCATATTAAAGGCACCACTGCCAGACTCTGGAAAGTTCTCCAAGATCTGCGGCTACCAACCCTGTGCAACCAGGCTGTACCGTGTACTCATTTCTACCTGGTGCAAGAAAAGAACTGTTTGAGCTGATCTGGTGTTTGGTCTCCTTCCATCCGCCGCCCGGAGGGCTACTACAACATCATAGAGGTGAGGACTACTACTCCCTTCATCCACCCCGCTGCCCTGAGGTAAAGCTCCACCTGTGGGGAGCTGTACTACCAAAGCTGAATTTACATCGCCTCAGCGGCCAGCCACAGTGCTGGTAACCCTATTACCAGGTACCACAGGTGGGGTCACGTTACAAATCCCCCATCATCATCATCCCCACCCCACCATTGAGAGTCTAGGGTACGGAACCGGGAACCGACCAGTTGTGATCCCGCACCGAAGTAAACCCCTGTCCTGGTATCCGAGTACCCCCTATCCTGTCGACCGACTCACTAGTACCACAGTTTGACTAGGTAGCGGTACTTCAGTGTTCTTTTGAAAAGTACCGCCACACAGCACAGAAAACACTTTTGTATTGCATCTGCCAAAAACTAGTTACCAAAACTATTTACGCTGGTACCGCAGTTTGACTATGTAGCTGTACTTCATTGTTCTTTTGAAAAGTACTGCCACACAGTGCAGAAAACACTTTTGTATTGCATCTGCCTAAAAGTAGTTACCAAAACTATTGACGCTAGTACCACTGTTTTACATCTGCAAAAAACTACTTACCAAAACCTATTTAGGCTAGTACCACTGTTTGGCCACTCAGCTCTGCTAGTTTTGCATCCATTGTTTTGTGTGCCAACAACCACAGAGTTGCCAATTACTTACCCTCCAAAGTGAGTGGTAAAAGGTCTGCTGATGGTGGAAAGGGGAATAGGCGTGCTGTAAAGGGTAAACATCTTTGTGTCCTTGGGGTATTTGCTAAAGTAACAGAAACATCTTGTGAACAAATACCGTCTTCAAGCCAAACTAAAATGTCTACTTCTTTTCGTGGATGATCTGATATCATCCCTTTCTTTCGCAGCAGAACATCGCTAAAACTTGTAGATGAGGACCAAAAACAGAAGGTGCTTCAATGGATATCAAGCGCTCCATTAAGTGGGCTCTCCTCCACCTCAACTTCAACATCACATATACTCCAGTCCTCAGAGGTGTCAACCCAATCACACTTGCTTCCTCACAGCTCACAAGTCTCCAGCCACCCTATTGACTATGGGGAAACACAGATGGGTGAGTCTGCAGAGCTGTTCACTCATACTATAGCCTGGATATCAGAGGTCTGCTCCAAAGTTTCATTGAGTCAAGACGAGGAAAAGATCTGCACCGATGCCCAAAATCTTTGTGAGTCAGATCCAGGCCCAGATGAACAAGGGTCTGAGCATAATGTAGACCCTCATTCCCAAACTGTAACCCCTGTTGAGGCAGATGATGATGAGACTCAGATACCTCATTGTACTGACAGCTTGACTTTGCACTCAGGGCAGGAAGAGGTTGGCTCTGAGGACGACGAGTGTGAGAACACACAGGGTGATGATGAGGTTGAACAAATCAATAATTCGCCGAATTGAACCGAATTCGAACATTGAGGTGGTGGCTCATCACTACACATTAGCTTTACCATATAGTGAACATGGTGAATAAAAAGACCAAAAAACAAACATGTAATTTTGCTTTATTTTGCAATTTCACCGTACTTGGAATTTTTTTTCCCATTTTCCTGTCCACTATATGGTAAAATAAATTATTTCATCTGAAACTACAACTCTTTCCCCTACAAACAAGCCTTCATATGTCTAAATGTACAGCTGTATGTCTCTTTTTCACTTTGTTTTTTTGGTATCCTTTTTTCTCACTCAAGGATCCTTTCTATCTCTGCGCTCCTTCCTGATTCAGGGTTATAGTGCTCTTCACATTTCCCCTGATTCCTAAGATTCCTAAGATGTTACGAGGAGCACTCAACAGATGATTAGGAGGTCAGGTCAGAGTTATCTCCAAGTCCTGTGGTTAGGGTTATTCCAGTCTGTGTAGGGGCTACTAGGGTCTGCACAGCTAGGAACTTTAGTCTGTACAGGAACCAATTGGGTCACATGTGCTTATTCTGAGACCGGTACTGAGTTCCTGTGTGAGTTACTATGAGTGCATAACATGTCTTTTTCATCTGCTTGCCACCCAGAAAAGAATGGTCACATTGAACGTATCAAGCAATTTCATCGACATTGTGTCTCTGACCATCAGTCCAGCTGGGTGGACTACCTATCTTAACCTACGTTTGCCATTATGATTTCAAGAATCTACTAAAACCTCTATATTCTTCTGTAATTTTGGGTATTGTCCCCTCTTTGTTTCCATTTAGGTATCTGAGGTGGTAAATCTGTAGACAAATCAAGGTTATCTGGTCTGAAGTCGGGGAGACCCTAAGAAGGGAATAGGGCAGATAAAATACCTCTGCCAATACAATACACATGGATGGGCCACATATTTGGGTTAGAGGCAAAGTGTGGTTCTCTAGTAAACATATTATACTAAAAATCCCTTTCAGTAAGCTAGGACTCAACTACATTGGGCCATGTACAATAACTGAGGCTCACAATCCTGTAGCTTTTCATTTAAGACTTCTCACTAATTTCCACATACCCAACCTATTCCATAAATCCATGCTCTAGAAATACTGATCGTCTGTACACCTACTTGGTTGGGAGACAGCCCGAAGTACAGGAATAAAATGAGCCTTGATTCCCGTGGGGGGTGATATGCAATACCTGGGTCACTGGAATGGTTACGGGCCTGAAGAATGATTTTGGGTGTTAGCTAGCAGCACACATGACTATAACCCCATTGTGAAATTCCAAAAGCGTTTTTAGATAAGAATGGCCCTAACAGTCCAGGAGAACCTCATAAAAGGAGGAGTATTGTGACATCCTGAACGTCAGGTTTTTCCTACTACCGGTTATGGTTCAGCTACATTTGAGATAGGGCCAAACTAGCTTCTCCAGAGCACACAAAACAAGCAAAAAACATTATTTTAAGGGTTTTTTTTGTTTGTTTCTTAACTCTTTGGATAACAATGTTGTTTTTATGTTTGTATTTTTGAAGAATACCACAGCCACGATGATTAAGAAAAACATCTCATTCCAAATTACATTAGGCTACATGCACAAGAAAAAGTAGAGCGGTAGCGCTAAAAGATTAATCAATGCAGTTGTGATATTTATTTCATTTTCAACTTATCTTTGAAATAACATTGTGTTTTTTTCTACATTTGACTGATCAGAAGTTATAGCATGTTCGTGTTGGCTCGACCCCATGAAGAGATCTAAATTGATTTCACCTCACTTAAATATAGGTTTTCTCAGACAAATCCATCTGCCTTTAGGATAGATGCTGTGATGTTGTGCACTTTTGGGCAAAGAAAGCGACATGATTTTGAAAGTTGTTGTGATCAGGATTTATAAAACTAGGAAACCCTCTGTCTGTCCTGTGAAGCTATAATTCAGGTGAAGCAAAAGATATTGGCTTAAATAACAACATATATAGTGATTGATATCTTTATCAAATAATACCACTCTACTGGGACCAAACATTACGACCTTCTAGTGATTAAAAGGTTTCCAAAAGAATTAATATTTTGACCAAAGAGGAGTTGCCTTTAATAAACATATTAACCAGTACTGACCTGATATATTCCCCATCTGGTGCCCCCAATTGGCTTTTGTCTACTTCCATGCGGCAATCATGTGCCTTCTACTCTCATGACCACTGCTCCCCATCACTAGGTTCAGCAATGATTTTGAGATGCATGGCACTGGTAAATACATGCATCCTAAGTCTGAGGTTGCACATCCCAACTTAGTCTAATAGTAATTTTTAATTCAATACTAAATATTTTAAATGTTTATTGACTACTAAGCTGTTCTGGAACTTGTAGTAACCTACTGTGTGCCAAACTAGTATTAATAAGCAGCCCTGGCACACAAACCCTACTAGCCCAGATATAATATCACCACATTTCCTACCCTCCTCCTACACTACACATGGAAGACAGGTAGAGAGTAACAGACCCCACACTACACATGGAGGACAGGTAGAGAGTCACAGATCCCACACTACACATGCAGGACAGGTAGAGTGTGACAGAACCTAAACTACACGTGGAGAACAGGTAGAGAGTAACAGACCCCACACTACACATGGAGGACAGGTAGAGAGTCACAGATCCCACACTACACATGATGGACAGGTAGAGAGCGGCAGACCCCACACTACAGATGGAGGACAGGTAGAGTGCGACAGGACCTAAACTACACGTGGAGAACAGGTAGAGAGTAACAGACCCCACACTACACATGGAGGACAGGTAGAGAGTCACAGATCCCACACTACACATGCAGGACAGGTAGAGTGTGACAGACCCCACACTACACATGTAGGACAGGTAGAGAGTGACAGACTGCACACAACACATGGAGGGCAGGTAGAGAGTGACAGATCCCGCACTACACATGGAGGACAGGCAGAGAGTGACAGATCACGCACTACACATGGAGGATAAGTAGAGAGGATAGACCCTACACTACACATGGAGGACAGGTAGAGAGTGATAGACCCCACACTACATGTGGAGGACAGGTAGAGAGTGACAGCCCCCACACTGCACGTGGAGGACAGGTAGAGACTGCTCCAAGCCTTTTGTGGGATGGCTCTACTGCTTTGCACATCTAGAGGCTGAAATTTTTGCCCATTCTTCTTTGCACACTCGCTCTCGCTCAGTGAGATTGGATGAAGATCAGCAATTATGAAGATTTGTCACAGATTTTCAATGGGATTTTGGTCTGGACTGTGATTGGACCATTCACACACATAAATATGCTTTGCTCTAAACCCTCCATTGTAGCTCTGACAGTATGTTCAGGGCCTTTGTCCTCCTAGAAGTTGAATCTATGCCCCAGTCTCAAGTCTTTTGCAGACTCTAACAGGTTTTACTCCAGGATTACCCTGTATTTAGTGTCTTATCAATAAGTGACACTTTGGCACCCCTGCGGATCCAGTCACCACAGAGGTACTGCACCCCTTTTAGGGTGTAGTGTCCCACTCTCGGGTTAGAGGGGCACAGATCTGTGCCGGGACACCCAGCTCAAACTAGGAACCATTGTAATGGGGTTGGTGGTGAAGGAAGTAGTTAGAGGGAGCACTTGGGAGGAGTTAGGCCAGGAAGAACATACGTAGATGACGTGGGACACGTGACAAGGGGTATAAATAGAGTGGGAAAGATCTAGAACGGAGGAGAGACAGTTGAATAGCAGAGAGGAGAGCTGCTGCAGAGAGAGAAGAGGAGAGTAAAACAGCTAGAGTCGAGTTGGAGGGAAGCTAGAGCAAGAAAGCCTGTCACAAGAGAAAGAACTTAAGTGTCCAGAGGAATGTAGCAAGTGGGAGCTCGTCCTAAGGCCAGACTGAGGAGCAGAAACAACACCTAAGTGGCTTCAGGAGAAAGAAGGGGTCCTAGAGACAGGGAAATTAGCAATCCACCTGTGGGGCTCAAATTCATTGTCAAGTGCAAGTCAGTGGAAGGACTAGGCCGAAGAACAGAGGCACCGGGAGACTGTGTGGCACTTCCAAGGTGACACGGTCAACAACCGCGCACTTCTGCTGAAAAGGTGGCAACTATAGGGCTAAGGAGAGAACCCATAAGAAAAGCCCACAGTCATTGGCTCAGAGCTCTGTGTGGCGAGGCGCAAGGCAGGACAGGCAAGCGCAGTGTAAAGAGGCTGAGAAAGGACAAAGAAGCTGGTTACGTGTCATCCTCCTACCCGAGAGTAGCTGGATCCCTGCCTCTGAAAACGTAGTGCTCAGCGGGCTGTTACACAAAGACTGTGAGTAAAAGAACTGAAGACTGCAACCCGCTGTGTCTGTGAATTTTCTTACGCATCCAAAAGCACCAGAAACACTACTACCAACTCACTCAGGTACCTCGAGCTGTCCTGGGGTCAGCCCTACCCGTAGAGGGCTTAAGAACATTGCTGTCTCCCAACCATCGGCCCCTAGGAGAACTGTTGTGCAGCGGAGGCCATCTATAGCCACAACCTGCGGGTGGAGTCATGTAAAATTAACAAGTATCCCCAGGTTCAGTTATCCCTTTCAGAATTAACCTTCCATGCCAGATCCCCTTCCCTAAAAGAGAGAGCCACTCACACCGAACTTTTAATGACACCGCCAGGGTCATGGAGTCAGGTCTTGGTCCCTGTGATCCCCGTGATGAAGCCTCACAAAAGCCCAGTTCCGAGTATCCTAAGGCCCTGGAGGGGTGTGTCAACACCACTAGAATCAAGCTTTCAGCCTCTACATTATGCTGCTCTTAAGTTAAACAGCAAAAGCCTGCTGACAGATTGCCTTTAAACAGTATAAAATTGCCCGTGGAAAAGAGAGTGGAAAGTGGAGTGTGTAGGAAAGCTGGAAAGTCGAGTTCTGATAGAAAGTACAAACCCCTGCAAGACAAGGACTTGCTTATTGTGACCTCTAAAAAGAGAAGCTTCCCCATGATATCTTGCCTATGTGTGAAAATCGAATTACGGTATTGTGGCCCCCTGCGGATCCAATCACCACAGAGGTACTGCACCCCAGCCAGAGGTGTAGTACCCCACTCTCGGGTAAGGAGGGGACACTGAATGGTACTCAGACACCCATAGCCTAGACTACACCACTCCAGGTCAGGGTTATTGCGAGATTGCTCCTAAAGGAGATCACAGTCCCTGATCCTATCTGGAGGGGAGGAACCAAGGTAGAAGGGATGAGTGGAGAGCAGAGTTTAGGGGAGGATACATGTTGGTCACTTAGGACACGAGACAGACAGTATAAAAGGACGAGAGAAACATCTAGAAGTTAGTTGGTGGGTGGCTGGCAAGAACTGAAGGAGTCTGTGAAGGCCAAAGTGTCTGTCAGAGAGGGACAACATCTAGAACCAAGCGTCCAGGGGATTGGAGCCAGTGGGAGCTCATCCTAAGACCTGAGAGGGAGACAAGACTTGGCCGAGAAGTGGAGGAAGAGAGAGAGGGGTACTTCCTAACATAGAAGGGGTAACAAGGGACCGGGAAGTGCGCAATCCACCCAGGGATGCCCACATCCACAGTGACTGGAACCATGTGGAGGGACCAGGCAGCAGAGTAGGGGTACTGGGCTCCAGACTAGTGGAGAACAACCAGGTTCAGCTAGCAACTGGCTTGGGGCTCTGTGTGTGAGGCACAGGGCAGGGGCTAAGCCAGCACAGAGAAAGAGATGACCATGAAAGGACAGTAAAAGGGGTACCAGTTAAGTGCCACCAAGTTACCCAGGAGTTAGCTGGATCCCCTTCTCCACCTCCAAGGACTCAGTGCTATGCGGATTGTTGCAACGGTGACAACTGCTGTAACCGGGAGTGACAAAGCTGTGAGTAAACATCTTGAACTGCACCCTGCCGTGTGTGTGAACTTTCTTGCTGCGCCATCCACCTTGCACTGTAACATCAGCACCAACTCAATCAGTAACATCTGCTGCCCTGCGATCATCCCTAGCCTTGGAGGGCTTTTCAACCAAGCTGCCTTATCATTAACCCCAGAGGAACTGTGTAGCAGCGGCGGCCATCACTAGCCTCAACCCGCGGGTGGTGTCACGTGAACAACAATCCCCAAGTCCAGTGATGCTCTCCCTAGGAACATTTTCCCTCATCACCAGTCCCCAAATAAAACCCTCAATCCCCTTTTTATTGACCACCCAAAAGGGGCCACGGACCGGGTCACGTCACGGTGACATTCCCCAAGCACATCGACAGGCCCGGCAGCGAGTACCCCATGGTCCCCACGGAGCGAGTCAGTATGTGACCTGTACTTGAGAAAAGGTCTATTGTTTGCGAAGAAAAGCATTACTCTTGTTGGGTTTTTGGTGATGTTGGAGTTAAAATAACATAAGCATGAAAACCAGGACTAAAGGTTACCCAGCATCATATTGTTCAGGGTATCACACTGCCACTGGCATCTTGACTTTGTCCAATAATGCTTTCTAGTGCCGTCTGTTCTGGACACATCAGACATGGCCTTGTCCTACTATTGCTCCATGCTCATGTGGCCATGATGGAGCTGTCAGCCGGGAACAGAAGGCAGCATGAGCACCCTGGCCAGTCTGTGGTTATTCAGCCCTTACATAGTGGGCTGGTGATGTTAATACCAGTGGCACATGGTAGGTGGGGGGCTAGATATATATTTTTCACAGGGAATCAAAAGCTTCAATCATTTAACCCCCCGGGTCTAATTTATTCCTCCATGGAGAATCTTGAGCTCCCCTCTTACATAATTTTATCTGAGGTCATTCATCACATAATGATAGGATTGAGACACTTTGATTAATATACCACGGAGATAATATAACATGAGCTCTTATTTATTAGACAAGATGAAATATAAGAGGCGTTGATGGATCGTCTCGTTAATCATTTTCAGAGACGTGTGCAAGGGACCCCTTACACCAAATGCTGTGTCTGATGTAACTCATTCCTAAATCATTCTACCTAACATTAATAAACCAAACAATGAGATAAAAAGCAGAATATATCGAGAGAAAGACAAGACTGGAGAGCAATGAATAATTCAGAGAAGAAAGGTCTAGAAGGGCTGCATATTTAAGGTCAAGTTTACACAAGCTAAAGAGCAATCTGTGTACACGTCAGCGTTGTCCTCAGTTTTGAGATGCAATGAATTAAAATTTTTCTCCATTTTCTTCTTTAATAGTTGATGAATTATGTTAATAAGTATAATATTTCTGGATCAGATGGTGGATAAATAAAAATTGTTATGAACTCATCTAGTGTGAATGATTTGCTAAGCCATGGGTCAGGGTGGAGCAACAAAGACAGAAATGTTGATTCAGCAAAACAGGACAATCGAATAATACATACAACAGAGAGGACTAGTGAGACTAGATTTCCAGGGTGACAGTTGGATAAGTAGAGCTGGAAGTACCTGATGCAACAGAGGCAAATGTGCGGGAACAGCAACTTATTGCAGGAATACAGATAGCAAACAGAAACAGCAGTTGAGTGGCTAATACTGATGAGCAAGTAGTAAAATACTCAGGTTCAGATAGCTTTAACCAAATACTTTGAACAAGTAACAAGTAATGAATCTAATGAAAGTCAATGAGAAAGTCACTCGGATCCAAATACTGAAACAGTTCAAAGTATATTGGTTAGAGCTATCCAAACCCGAGTATCTTACTACACTCGCTCATCACTAATTGATAATCAAGCACTTCATTGTAGGAGTATAAAATACTTACTGTGTTAGGCTGGGATTCCATGGACCCCAACTATTTGCTTATTCCTTGTCAAATTAACTTAATCAAGTGCATGCAGGAAGTAATAATATCAGACAAAGTCAGATATATAGAACTTCTCTAGGTCAGAGAAAGCATAAAAGTGTCTTTATTATTTTCAAAATCAGTTCTATCCCACACAAAGGAAGGTAGCAACTGGGCATTGCTCTACAACACTCTACCAATCGGCATTCAAATCCTGCATAGATAACAGTCCTAATTAATCTTGTAACATTCCCCTTAAATTCCAGAGCTTGCCGAGAGATGCTACATTGCTCACTATACAACTGGCTTCAGCTGGTTCACTCAATACTTGAAGCAAAACCCAAATACAGATATCCGATAATGTATACATATACACCAAAATATAGTTAACTAATTTAACATTATATATATATATAATAAAAAAGGATTATTGAGCAGCGGTTCTTATTTAGCAAAATGCTAGATGCAGCAGCTGGAAGAAGGTCATAAACTGACCGAAACGTCGCTACACTATGCCTGCAAGCCATTAAATGCAAGAAACATCCCACATCTTGAGTGCTGCAGCCTTTATTTTTCAATTATATATATATATATATATATATATATATATATAAAGTTTTCATAAAATATAGCAGAATGTAGGTATAGATATTTGATACAATATACTTCCTTATATATACACACACATATATATATATATCTACTTATATAATCCGCAGTTGGGAATTCGGGCACTGTAGCCGAATCCCAACATGCTTTGCGGGACTGCGAGTGATGACGCGCAGCGTCATCACGAGCCGCAGACCCGCACTACTGTAAAAAAAATTTAAAAAAAGTTAATGCTCACCTCTCCCCGAGCCCCCGCCGTCTCCTGCCGTCTTCCTCTAAGCTTCCGGTGGCTCCCGCAGGCTCCGAGAGTCTGCAGAGCTCTTCTACTGCAGTTCAAGGACCTGTGGTGATGTCACAGTCACGTGACACCAGGTTACTCCATGGTAACCTGGTGTCACGTGACTGTGACATCACCGCAGGTCCTGAACTGCACTAGAATAGCTCTGCAGGCACTCGGACCACCATCACCCAACGTCTGCCTCAATGACGCGGCCCGCCGTAGCGGACCACGGGAAGATGGCGCCCCCGCTCCACAGCCCGCCCGCCGCTCTCCTACTCCCTCAACCCATGCTCCCGATCACCCCCGCCGCCGGTGCGTCCATCGGACAGTGCGAGCCCTCAGGCCCTATCGCCAGCAGCCACGGGGGAAGCGCCAGTACTAAAGACACCGCCGCTACCATCACCCGACGCCTGCCTCAATGACGCGGACCACGGTAAGATGGCGCCCGCCCTGCACTTCCATTATAGCCTACAGCACCGCCGGCCCTGCACACTCTAACCACCCGCCCCCATTCCCCCCACCGCTCCTCAAGTAATCGTTACAGGGGCGCCGCCCCACACATCTCCACCCCCACTGCTCCTGCTTAACCCCCCCCCTTATCTCCTTACTCCTCTTACCCCCCCTATCTCCTCACTCCCCACACTGCCCCTCCTCACTCCTCTTACCCCCCCCAGCTCCTCACTCCCCACACTGCCCCTCCTCACTACTCTTACCCCCCCCTATCTCCTCACTCCCCACACTGCCCCTCCTCACTACTCTTACCCCCCCCCCTATCTCCTCACTCCCCACACTGCCCCTCCTCACTACTCTTACCCCCCCTATCTCCTCACTCCCCACACTGCCCATGCCTACCACCCCTATCACCCACACTGCCCCCCTTTAACCCACACTCACCCACACTGCCCCTGCTTACCCCCCCCCCCATTGACCCACACTGCCCCTGCTCACTCCTCTTACCCCCCTATGCCCTCACTCCCCACACTGCCCCTCCTTACCCCCTACTCACCCACACTGCTCCTCCTTACCCCCACACCCCAACCACTGCCCGCTCCACGCACAGCCCGCCGCTCACCCGCCACATCCTCCCGCTCCCCCAACGCTCACCGCCACATTCCATGACAGCGGCGCCCAGAGCTAACAAAGCACCCATTCTGCTGATAGCACCTTGCATGATGTCACAATGACATCTGCGTTCAGCGCTGTGATTGCCCCGCTTGCGGCCATGTGATATCACATGACCGCGAACGCACCAATCACTGCGCCGAACGCTGATGTCATTCTGACATGCAAGGTCCTATCACAACAATGACTGCTACTCCTCCCTGCAGCGAGCGCTCGCCGGATTGTAAGTATAAGAATTGAGCAGCCTCCTCCATCCTCACAGCCTCCTCCGTCCTCACAGCCTCCTCCGTCCTCACAGCCTCCTCCGTCCTCACAGCCTCCTCCGTCCTCAGCCGCACTACCTGACACCGCTGCCATCCTGCAAACAGTCGGCCCCGCTTCATCGCCACCGGCCTCGCCGCCTCCGCCAGGTCCACGCATCCGGGATGCCGCCGGTGGCTTCCGCCCCTCGACGCTCTCTCACCACTGGGGCCTCAGTGTCCCCATGCTGGTGGAGTAGTGGTGTAGGGGCTGTATGCGGGTGCCGGAAGCCAGTGACGTCGTCCTGTGGGCGGCGGCCGCCAATGGGAGTCAGCAGACCGTCTCAGGCTTTGCAGGCTCCGCTCACTCCCATTGCCCGCCGCCGCCCCTGCAAGCGGATTGGGCGCTGTTGTACACACATGACGCCCATCCCATTGGCCAGGACTAGCCGTCCTGGACCAATCCGATGCCCGTCCTCTGTTTACCCCACACCGCCCAATCCCCTCCTTCCCCTCAGGCCACATGTGTGACATGAGAGGAGGGACTCATCCCTCTCTGCAGCACTCAACCCGCCGCTGAGGACAATGGCGTGTAACTGGGGCTGTGATCTGCCCCAGCACGCAGCCACGTCCTGCCGCCGAGCGGTGATGTCCCCGCTCCAGCCGCACCTCTCCTCGCCCCTCCACTACCACCTCCCTTCGCCCCTCCAGCCGCAGCTCTCCTCGCCCCTCCAGCCGCAGCTCTCCTCGCCCCTCCACTACCACCTCCCTTCACCCCTCCAGCCGCAGCTCTCCTCGCCCCTCCAGCCGCAGCTCTCCTCGCCCCTCCAGCCGCAGCTCTCCTCGCCCCTCCACTACCACCTCCCTTCACCCCTCCAGCCGCAGCTCTCCTCACCCCTCCAGCCGCAGCTCTCCTCACCCCTCCAGCCGCAGCTCTCCTCACCCCTCCAGCCGCAGCTCTCCTCACCCCTCCAGCCGCAGCTCTCCTCACCCCTCCAGCCGCAGCTCTCCTCACCCCTCCAGCCGCAGCTCTCCTCACCCCTCCAGCAGCAGCTCTCCTCACCCCTCCAGCCGCACCTCTCCTCGCCCCTCCAGCCGCACCTCTCCTCGCCCCTCCACTACCACCTCCCTTCACCCCTCCAGCCGCAGCTCTCCTCGCCCCTCCAGCCGCAGCTCTCCTCGCCCCTCCAGCCGCAGCTCTCCTCGCCCCTCCACTACCACCTCCCTTCGCCCCTCCAGCCGCAGCTCTCCTCGCCCCTCCAGCCGCAGCTCTCCTCGCCCCTCCAGCCGCAGCTCTCCTCGCCCCTCCACTACCACCTCCCTTCACCCCTCCAGCCGCACCTCTCCTCGCCCCTCCAGCCGCAGCTCTCCTCGCCCCTCCACTACCACCTCCCTTCACCCCTCCAGCCGCAGCTCTCCTCGCCCCTCCAGCCGCAGCTCTCCTCGCCCCTCCAGCCGCAGCTCTCCTCGCCCCTCCACTACCACCTCCCTTCACCCCTCCAGCCGCAGCTCTCCTCGCCCCTCCAGCCGCAGCTCTCCTCGCCCCTCCAGCCGCACCTCTCCTCGCCCCCCCACTACCACCTCCCTTCACCCCTCCAGCCGCAGCTCTCCTCACCCCTCCAGCCGCAGCTCTCCTCACCCCTCCAGCCGCAGCTCTCCTCACCCCTCCACTACCACCTCCCTTCACCCCTCCAGCCGCAGCTCTCCTCGCCCCTCCAGCCGCAGCTCTCCTCGCCCCTCCAGCCGCAGCTCTCCTCGCCCCTCCAGCCGCAGCTCTCCTCGCCCCTCCACTACCACCTCCCTTCGCCCCTCCAGCCGCAGCTCTCCTCGCCCCTCCAGCCGCAGCTCTCCTCGCCCCTCCACTACCACCTCCCTTCACCCCTCCAGCCGCAGCTCTCCTCGCCCCTCCAGCCGCACCTCTCCTCGCCCCTCCAGCCGCACCTCTCCTCGCCCCTCCAGCCGCACCTCTCCTCGCCCCTCCAGCCGCACCTCTCCTCGCCCCTCCAGCCGCACCTCTCCTCGCCCCTCCAGCCGCAGCTCCCCTCGCCCCTCCAGCCGCAGCTCCCCTCGCCCCTCCAGCCGCAGCTCCCCTCACCCCTCCAGCCGCAGCTCCCCTCACCCCTCCAGCCGCAGCTCTCTTCACCCCTCCACTACCACCTCCCTTCACCCCTCCACCCTCTGCTCGCCTCACCCCTCAAGCCACCCGCCACGTCATACTCTGCTATCCACAGAGGCCCCTCTATACTCTGCCACCCACAGAGCCGCCTCTATACTCTGCCACCCACAGAGCCGCCTCTATACTCTGCCACCCACAGAGCCGCCTCTATACTCTGCCACCCACAGAGCCGCCTCTATACTCTGCCACCCACAGAGCCGCCTCTATACTCTGCCACCCACAGAGCCGCCTCTATACTCTGCCACCCACAGAGCCGCCTCTATACTCTGCCACCCACAGAGCCGCCTCTATACTCTGCCACCCACAGAGCCGCCTCTATACTCTGCCACCCACAGAGCCGCCTCTATACTCTGCCACCCACAGAGCCGCCTCTATACTCTGCCACCCACAGAGCCGCCTCTATACTCTGCCACCCACAGAGCCGCCTCTATACTCTGCCACCCACAGAGCCGCCTCTATACTCTGCCACCCACAGAGCCGCCTCTATACTCTGCTCCCCATTCACCCGCCTGTTCACACACAATTCATTTCACCGCGCTCCCGATGCAATTGCATCGGGCCTTTTTACTAGTATATATATATATAACAAAAAGCAAAAAAATCACAGCTGCACTCAGTCTCTAACCAACAAGTGTGTGCTGACAAGCAATAATGGTTTGAGAAAAAAATTAAAAAACATCCGTTTTTTCTAAAAAACTCAGTACTCACTTTTTTTATTAAAAGCCGGGGCTCTTGGTACACTCATTGGCCAATGTATGCCTACCCTCCGGCCACTTCTCGGCGGCCCCGGGGTCCGGAGGGTCCTAACGCTGACATCCCTGCAAGATCCTTGTCCGTGAACTCCCTGTTCCTTCTGACCTCATCCTGGTCCCTGAGCACCCAGGGTCGGTGGGGGTGCAATCTGCAGCTGGGTGGAGCCAGCCACTCGACCTCGTCTAGTATATATCAGAACAAAAAACTGCAAAGCACTCGTTACACTGTGCGAAAGGTGCAAAGCTGTGCTGCTGGATCAACATGCAACAAAAAACAAAAAATCACAGCTGCATTCAGTCTAATCAACAAGTGTGTGCTGACAAACAATTATGGTTTGAGAAAAAAATTAAAAAACATCCGTTTTTTCTAAAAAACTCAGTACTCACTTTTTTTATTAAAAGCCGGGGCTCTTGGTACACTCATTGGCCAATGTATGCCTGCCCTCCGGCCACTTCTCGGCGGCCCCGGGGTCGCAGGGATGTCAGCGTTAGGACCCTCCGGACCTATATGAGGCTCACTAGAATGCACACCTGGTCGTGGTAGTAAGACTTTAATGTTCTAAGATTCTCAGTTGCATTGTAAACCTCAACCTGCTAAGTACCTGCCTGCCAGTGATTTCCAATATTGCAACCATCTCTCTCTGATCTTCAAGATGTCTCCTGCCTGCCAGTAATTTCCAAATTATACCCACTTGTCTGTGTTCTTCATGACATCTGCTGCCTCCCAGTGGTTTCCAATATTGTACCCATGTGTCTGTGGTCTTTAGGATGTCTCCTATCTGACTGCAGTTTCCTGCCCCTCAGCTATCTGTACCCTGCGTGCCTCACCAGTCTGCTGCAACGATGCCTTTTATCCTTGTGTCCACCCGGACCTTGGGCTTGGAGGATCCACCTTACCATGTGAACCTAACAGGGCAGTACCAGAAAATCCAGATTTGGAAGTAAGTACTGGATGCTGTATAACATTCAAGAGCAGTTTGGAAGATAATCAGGGAAGTGGCTGCAGCAGAACCAAGTAGGAATTGTGGCTTGACGTCTGGAAAGCATATGATAGCAAAGTGCACAGCTACCTAATTCAGAGTATGCAGCCGCCTGAGCCAAACTTAAAATGCCTCAGATAATGACATCAGAGGTGAATGCTATCTTAGCATAGGACCTTGGCGTAGACTAGCACAATGGGAGCTGGCTATAGGGGAAGGAAAAGGCAGAGATGGGACAGGTGAGAAACAATGAGATAAATAATCTCCATATATGCAGAACCTTTATGCCATATAATGTGCTTGCTGATATATCCAACATCAAGTAATTTCAAGCTTATTAATACCAATCATTAATAAAATAAACAATGAAAAAACATCAGAATGTATCTAGAGAAATTAATATTCTAGAGAGGAAACGTCTACATGATGAAATGAGGAAAGACTGTATTTTTAATGCACCACTCCAGCTATTTTTCTAATTTTACCTCTGTACTGATGCTCTAAATCTAAGATCCCTGACCCCTATCCAATAAGAAGTTACAGCCACAAGATAGCGTCACAGGACCGAAGCGACATTGGTAAAAGGTGAAGCCTGTAGGAGGTGAGTATATAACAGGCCATTGGCGGACCTCTGTGCAAGAAAGATTGACCATCGCATGTGCTGCAACACAGCCGCCCCCACACCTGCACCCTCGGGCCCCGCCCACCCACACAAGGCAACAAGGGGTTGAGGGCACCCACGTCCGCCCACACAAGGCAACAAGGGAGCCAGCGCGATGCACCCCACACACGGCCCGAAGCACCTGGCCTCGCCCACACCGCGCCAGCGCAACGCCACCAAACGCACCAGAGCGCAGATACGAACTGAGCCTATGTGTTTTGTTTGAGCATGGGTATAAGTGAAAAGCTTGGCTCTGTTCTTGGAATGTGCATGTATATTAATATATGTTGTGGTTTACACATATAAATTTTATAGCACACTTTTATGTTTTATACAGAATTATGCGTCTTGTGTTAGTTTATTTTTAATGTATGTGATATATGTGATTATTGTATGTTTTATATGCCACTTGATTTTATTTTTATCAATGATTTCCACTGAGTGCTTCTATACCTCTGTATATATGGGATGGACGGGGTTAATAGAGTGACATCATTAATTGTTAACTCCTGATTGGCTTGTGATAATATTTATCACCATTTAATGAAAATCCACCTGAGGAAGACAACAATCTGTTGTGGAAACGCATTGTGGTAAATAAATATGTTAACCCATAAGTAATCTCCTTATTTGTGCCCTCAGCACTCTTAGCCAGTAACCCTTTCTTTCCTTAATTCTACACAACCACCCTTCTGGGTGTGTTGTTACTGGAGCTGCGTAGAGGCACGGATAATCCTAGCCAAGCATCCCTGGACTGATAGGACCTGTGGTGATGTCAGACCCTGTGACCAATGACTCGTGAGTCACGTGACTGTGTTCCATCCAATCTGAGCAAGCCAGGAGCTAGTCAGGAAGCCATCATGAGCTGTGTCAGAGTGGAGCCGGTGCCCCGAGGCCCTTTGAGCCATACGCTGCCCTGAGGTTGTGCGGGGGCGCACAACCATCACAGGTGAGAGGCGACCCCTCATTCATCCTTTAATTTGCCCCACTAGACCACCAGGTTTTCCCTATGGGAGTGCTTTTATCTTTTGTGTATTAAAGAAGGGATGTAGCCGTAGTTAGTCCATTGATCCATGACTATAATAAATAGGGAGATACGAAGGGGATTACACCAAGTAACCCCCTATGGTGGTGTAGGAGCCGTAGTGACCCCGATACAGTGGGAAAACTATGTGCACCCAGGGAGAGGACATTTAGAACGGCAGTCCCGTATAAGAGATACAGAAGAAAAAAAGCACTGTGCATAGACCAACTGGGATCAGGCCAGAATATTAGTGAAAAAATATATAATCAATTTATTCAATTTCATTACATTACAGACAAGTGCATACAAGTAACATTTAAAAACAATTAAAATTTGTGCAACCACAAAATTGCAAACCAACCATAGCCAAATATTTCAAATGAGATGATGTAACATCACATATCAAGTATTATGCAGTGTGGACTAAGAAGCTAGCTTGGGGGGTATTAGGGTAGCCCAGTTCCCAAAGGGGATAATCAATTGTAGCAAATGCAGGATAGAAAATGGGCTATCTGATTCCCTAGTCCCCATTGAGCTTGCATACTGAATCAAACACGGTGAGGATCGCCAAAGGAACAGGTGTACACTTCAAACTTTAGATAAATAATCTACCTGCCAAAGGGGGGGCTGTGATGCCTAAGTGGATTTTCATAAACTCCCTATTGAGAGGACATGGGAGAACAGAGGAGCCCCTGGAACCAGGGGAAGGCACGGCAGAAAAAGCAATCAAGCCTGTAAAGATAGAGATAAAGATTAAGAAGCGATAAATACAACCTGTATTGGCAGATCCTATCAAATTCCGTGGATATGGGTCCACCTGCAGTGGCTACGGGATAGAAGGCCCGTGTCGCCCGACGCGTGTCGCCGTCCTTATGGCGGCTTCATCAAAGGGGCAGGAGCGCATTGGTATGCTGCTACTGAGACTTTAAATACGCACCGGGCTGTAATGGATCCGGCTTCCACGCCGGGATCAGGGAGGCGTTACCGGAAGTGACGTTCCGGGATTTCAGCTATGACATGGCGACGCAGCCCGCAGAGAGAGCGTGCCCGGAAGTGACGTTACGGGCACTACGCTCTGTGGCCGGGTCCTAGTTCTAGTGGGTATTATTTGTTGTTGTTGTTGCTAGGGAACCTAGCTCAGCAACAGGCATGCGCGAGACCGGCCGGTCTATGAGTGTTCTGTGCTAAAAAAGCACAGTAACAGAGATTTTTGCAAGAAGATCTAAGGACCTAAGTACACCCACAGCGAATCAAGCGATTTAGCAGGGGAATGCCTAAAGTAAAAGAAACAGGATTAATTATAAACAAATGAGTTAGTAACAGATGTATACAAGACACATGGTTATATAGTGGCACTTGTTCCTCTTCTCATCATTCACTGGTGGTCATACGTTCAATCAAGTCCTGAGTCCCAGGATCATGATTTAGCAATAAAGTCATTCTTAAGGGAATATTCTTCAAAGACAGGGTCCGGTCCAAATGATGATATTCAATGGATCTTCTCATGATGGACCATAGTGACAAGGGTAACCATGAATTATCTGAAAAAGAACAAGAAGAGGAAGAAGAAAAAACCATGAATTTAGGGGGTTCCCCTATCTCGCTTTATAAAAGCCTTTGAAGTGGAATTCTTCATTCAGGCCCTCAGGGGACATGCTCTTCAAGTTAAAAATCCACCGAGTCTCTTTCCTGAGGAGTTCATTGGTTATTTTGCCCCCTCTCACTGAAGGGTTTACTTTATCGACTATAATGATTCTTGTGCCTCTCAAAGAGGAGTTGTGCACCTCCAAAAAATGTCGAGCAACCGAGGTCAAGGTTTTATTTGCCAATCGGTGTGCTTCGGCACAAGCTATGTTTGAAAAGTGTCCCTGGAGGCGTTTTCTTGCCTCCTGTGTGGTTTCCCCCACATAAAGTTTGGGGCAACCACAGATCATCACATATACCACATTTTTTGTGCGGCAGTTGGCATAGAATTTGGTCTTAATTTGTCCTGGAAAAATTGGGAGGTCCACATGATCAGATGCCACCATGTGGGGGCAAACATTGCAATTCCCACATGGATAGGTACCAATCACTCTGAGCCCTCTCCCCAAGGGAACTGTGGGTCGTACAAAATGGCTATTAGACAGTGAGTCTCGTAAGTTCTTGGCCCGTCTAGCAACGAGACGTGGGTTAGGGGGTATAAGTTCTGCGGTTTTTGGATCCGTGGTCAACACAGGCCAATTTTTCCTCAACAGACCCCTAATGTCTCCCCACTGGTTGTTGAATGTCGTAATTACATTCAGCCCCTTTAGATCCCTCTTATTGGTGGGCTGAAGAAGAGATAGCCTATCCTGACTTGCTGCAGATCGAAAGGCCTGTGAGACCACTTTGCGTGGGTAACCACGATCCTTAAACCTCCTTGTCAAAGCCTGTGACTCCCGTAAAAAAGTTTCATTCTCCGTGCAATTACGTTTAACACGTAAGAATTGCCCCTTGGGGATAGCTCTTTTTAGGTGCGTTGGATGGAAACTTCCGAAATGGAGGACACTATTGGTAGCAGTACTTTTTCTGAAAAGTGCAGTAGAGATCTTACCGTTTTTTAGTAAAATCTTCAAGTCAAGAAAATCAATTTCTGAGGCGGAGCTGTGCCAAGTCAAGGTTATGTTCCAAGGGTTGTCATTCAACTCTGCAATAAAGATTTCGCATTCCTCAAGAGAACCTGTCCAAAATACAAGGATATCGTCAATATACCGGTACCAACCTATAACCTTCTCACGAAAGACCGCCAGGGTGCGAATGTGGTTGTTCTCCCACCATCCTAGAAACAAATTTGCATAAGATGGGGCACATTTCGCACCCATGGCGGTCCCCGAGATCTGCCTATAAAAGGAATGATCAAAAATGAAATAGTTAAATTCAAGTACCATAGAAAGGAGGTCCAAAATGAACGAGTCATGAAGTCTAGTCCCTGTACTCTTTTGGTCCAAGAAAGAAGCCACAGCGGGGATCCCAATTGAGTGACGGATACAAGTGTATAACCCCTCCACATCCATTGTGATTAATAGGGTGTTGTCCGGTACAGTCGTTCCTTCTATCTGTGAAATAAGATGAGTGGAATCCCTGACATATGAATCCAAGTTGGTCATATATGGTTGGAGATAGAAGTCTATGTACGCACAAGCTTTCTCAAAGAGCCCCCCTATTCCCGACACAATAGGTCTTCCTGGTGGTTGGGTCAGGGATTTATGCACCTTAGGCAGAAGATAAAAGGTGGGTACCACTGGATGTTCTGTTAGAATAAAATCTTTCTCTCTTTTATTGAGAATATTTAAGTCATAAGCTCGCAGAACCAACTCATCTAGCTTCTTTTTAAAAATGCTAGTTGGGTCTGAGGGGAGTTTGAGATAGTGGTCCGCATTATTCAATTGCCTCTTGGTCTCTTTTAGATATAATTCTATGGGCCATAAAACAACGTTTCCCCCTTTATCGGCTTCTTTTATTAGGAAGGTCTTATTTCTTTTTAATCCTGCAAGTGCCTGTTGTTCTTCTTTACTCAGGTTTCTCCCCCGTAGGGGATCTAACTTCAATTCTCTAATGTCTTTTACCATGAGCTCAAAGAAGATCTGCACTTGCGGAAAAAGTGAGAAAGGGGGACTAGTTTGTGATGGCAACCTCTGTGTAAAGGGTCTCTTTTTACTTGTGCAAATACCTTCATTTTCGTTTTCCTCCAAGAGTTCCAATAAATCCACGAATGCCAGGCGATCCTGAGTGGGAAGCAGTGCCATGGAAGCTGGTCGCTGGTGAATAAGTTTGAATACCAGCTGCCTACAAAATAAATAAATGTCTTTAACTAGTTCAAACTTATCTAATGGTGACATGGGGGAAAACGAGAGACCCCTAGAAAGAAGGTTAGCCTCAATATCTGAAAGTTGGTAGTCAGAAAGGTTAATTATTTGAAGGTTACCTCCCAAATTGTCACTATTTTGTGGTGCCATCGTCATCTCCTTCCTTGTCCTTGATGTAAATTCAATATTGGGGACCATCTGCCTGTGATGGGATTCCGATTCCTCAGATGGTGCGGGCTTGCGTCTGCCCCTCCTTGTCCGGTGTCTTGGTCTGTATCCCCCTCTGATAAAAAATCACTTTCACTTGTCGGTGGAGTGGAAGGGTCACTCGGGTCCTCCCCTGCCGCACCTGGAACAGGTCTAGGGTTTAAAGGTTTCTTTGGGCGTTTACGGTGATGCGGCTTTCGGGGTTTATTAGGGTTATAGGGCCTTTGGTTATCTCTATGTGTCCACTTAAAGACCAAGTTATCTTCAAGGTCTTTTTTGTCTCTTTGGAATTTTTGTTGTTTCCCTCTAATAATATCCTGCTCGTATTTATCTATTATTTCTTTGAGACGTTTCTTAAAGGGGGCTGTCTGTGGATCTTTTTCAAATTTATTAAGTTTTACCTCAAATGCCCTAATTTCCACCCTTAGTTTGTTTAGGAGAGCCTTATCATGCTCGATGAGCATGGAAATAATTATTTCTGAACACTTGTTCAACCCTGTCTCCCAAACTTTCTTAAACCCTGAATCGACCTCCCAAGCTGGAAAAATTTGGACACGGAGTCCCCTTGGTGCTACCCCCAATTTCAGATATTCTTCCAGACACTTAATGTTCCAGAATGTTTTTGTCAGGTGTTTGTGTAGTTTAATAAGACTGCCTGTCACACCTTTAAAGGAATTGTCTTCTACAATAGGTTGGATAGCGCTGAAAACACCCCCGGTTTGTTGGTTCCATAAAGCCTCTCTGGATTCAAGATCCATATTCTAAGGCAACAAAAGAAAAAGAAGATATCCAGTTGCCAGCCCAATATCGGGCAAATGCCACCACCACGTGCTCACCCTAGAAAGCTGGTACAAACCAGCAGAAACACTCTAGACAATTTAGGGTATGGGTGTCACCATGGTGGGATCACCAGTTACACAGATAAAATAGATATACAGAAGAAAAAAAGCACTGTGCATAGACCAACTGGGATCAGGCCAGAATATTAGTGAAAAAATATATAATCAATTTATTCAATTTCATTACATTACAGACAAGTGCATACAAGTAACATTTAAAAACAATTAAAATTTGTGCAACCACAAAATTGCAAACCAACCATAGCCAAATATTTCAAATGAGATGATGTAACATCACATATCAAGTATTATGCAGTGTGGACTAAGAAGCTAGCTTGGGGGGTATTAGGGTAGCCCAGTTCCCAAAGGGGATAATCAATTGTAGCAAATGCAGGATAGAAAATGGGCTATCTGATTCCCTAGTCCCCATTGAGCTTGCATACTGAATCAAACACGGTGAGGATCGCCAAAGGAACAGGTGTACACTTCAATCTTTAGATAAATAATCTACCTGCCAAAGGGGGGGCTGTGATGCCTAAGTGGATTTTCATAAACTCCCTATTGAGAGGACATGGGAGAACAGAGGAGCCCCTGGAACCAGGGGAAGGCACGGCAGAAAAAGCAATCAAGCCTGTAAAGATAGAGATAAAGATTAAGAAGCGATAAATACAACCTGTATTGGCAGATCCTATCAAATTCCGTGGATATGGGTCCACCTGCAGTGGCTACGGGATAGAAGGCCCGTGTCGCCCGACGCGTGTCGCCGTCCTTATGGCGGCTTCATCAAAGGGGCAGGAGCGCATTGGTATGCTGCTACTGAGACTTTAAATACGCACCGGGCTGTAATGGATCCGGCTTCCACGCCGGGATCAGGGAGGCGTTACCGGAAGTGACGTTCCGGGATTTCAGCTATGACATGGCGACGCAGCCCGCAGAGAGAGCGTGCCCGGAAGTGACGTTACGGGCACTACGCTCTGTGGCCGGGTCCTAGTTCTAGTGGGTATTATTTGTTGTTGTTGTTGCTAGGGAACCTAGCTCAGCAACAGGCATGCGCGAGACCGGCCGGTCTATGAGTGTTCTGTGCTATGCGTATACGTATAAGAGACCAGACATATGGGAAGTCCACATTTTATTTGAGAAGTATGCTATACGGCAGAAAAGTCACTTTAATATCTATATGCACACAGGCACTTTAAACCCATAGCAGAATCTGAGGATATAAGATTATGTTACAGTTTAACACTTTTAGCAAGGACGCTGGCTCACTACTGGCTATAGAGATGAACGGCCTGTAATACAATACACCTAAGTGGATAGTAAAGGAGTGCACACGCGTGGTTCAACCAATATGGCACCGTAACTCCTCCTTGGTCACCATGGTAGCGGAAACGCTAAGACGTACACGCGCATGCGTGGCACACATTTCCGGGACACCGGGAACACAGGACAAAACACGATTAGACATAGCAATGTGCACTTGATATAAATGTAAAATAACGATATTAATCAATGTCAATTGCAACAACCTGAGGCGGAAGTCTTGCAATTAACAAAAAAAGCCTAAAATATTGTAAGAGAAAAATATAATATTTATAAAAGCACTGTAATTAAGGAATATGAGCACTATTTGAATAAGCGCATGTATATACTGAAAAAAAGCATGTAGTACAAATGTAATATCTGTATATTGGTGGATTAATGAGATAACAACTGTGAAATGTATAAAACTCTGAACAGACCAGCCAGTGTTTGCTGGACAAAGGGCATTTGTGCCCAAAACGTCGCCACCTGGGCCCATGCTGAAATAAACAAGGTTCTTTATTGCACCAAGAACTGGAGTGCTGAAACCTTTCTTTGTATGTATTGGAGACTTCACCAAGGGAAGTTTGGGTTTGCTTGCACCCCACCATAGATGCTGTGCTGCTCCGCTTTTTTCAATGGATAGATAGATAGATAGATAGATAGATAGATAGATAGATAGATAGATAGATGAGAGTTGATGAAGATTTATAGATACTGTAAATGTGAATGTATTTAGCCTAGCCGTCTTTTCTGTCTCCCCGATCACCTGTTTGTTACGCTTACCAAATCCCTTAATCGTCTCCGCTCTTCACTGTCCAGTGTGGCCATCCATATCATTAGCAGGTGTAAACAGTCTAATCTATTCCTTCTAGTTAAATTAAGACTTCCCTGCTTCTCCTTTGCCAGGAGGTGAGGTATGATGATTGTCTGTCTGATGCTTGTCTAGATATCAAGGTTAATTCCATCCTGTAGTATTGAATTAAAACAAAGGAAACTCAAAAAAATTACCGGTAAATGCGTTGATTCACGTAGCCACTAAACAAGTAAATGAACTGTCTAGACACATTACACAGATGCCCCTGAGATGCTGACCGTGGGCACGCTGAGACCTTCCACCAACAATAATGGAGATGACGGTGACAGTTGTTTTGTCAGTAAATTAAATGTTGGTAAAAACTTTAATTTTATGTTTAGGTTTCTTTATAACATTTGATACTTTTTTCTTTTTGGAAGATAATTTTCATTGGTTAGGTCCTGTACACACTGCGTTTCTGAAGTCTGTTTAACCTGACTCCCTTTAAAAACAAGATTCATGCAAACCTCGAATTGTGCCATAGACTGCAATGACATGACAGAGTTCAAATAAACTTAGCATTTTTTTCTGAACATGTCTGTGTTTTCAGATGGGCACAGAAACATAGCACCATCACTTGAACTTCATTTGTGTCACTGCAATCTATGGCTTTTCCCCATCGGAAGGTTGTCTTAATCCTGTATTTAAGGGGATTCAAGTAGAACCCCCCAAATGCATGGTAAAAAATTCAATGTGAACAGGGAGTTACATTCAATAACCATTCTATATTTTACACATGTTAATCTTTCTCTTTTCGGATGATTTCCTTCCCAGCATCTCTTGCAGGTTCAGTGATTTTGCTTGTTTTTACAATCTGTAGTTACTGATGTATATGTAGACAGGATACTTCAAGTAGCAACCAGCAGAATTGTGAATGTGTGGCGCACCTGCGATCTGGTAATCACTAATAGTTTGCGGTAATCGGGACCAGTCACCCACAAACACACCAACACACCCCGATCCCAGAGCGAGCGGGTGAACCCAGGTGGAGGGATGGAAAATTATGAATGGACAGTGTTCACGGACCTGCGCTGCACTGATCGTATCATGAAAGTTCACACGATCTTCATCACAAAGATTGATAATCAATCCCTGAGGAAGGAGTCGGGACTGACTCCGAAACACGTAGGAAATAAAGAAAACTTTGTGATGAAGATCATGTGAAGTTTCATGATACGATCAGTGCAGCGCAGGTCCGTGAACACTGTCCATTCATAATTTTCCAAACCACGCTGAATGTTGAGGTGTGGACCTTGCAGCAGCCTCAAGTCTCCTGTGCCTTGATGCCGGTTGTGCGCTACACAACCCACCCAGGTGAGTGGCTAACAATATCTAGTCATTTAATATGATAAGACCCTATTGCGCTCCTTTTCCATTTTTAATAAACAGGTGGACGAATGGCTCAGGCAGCTGTGGGACAGCGGGGGGAGACAGGTGGTGGGTGGGAAGTTAGCATAGGAAGCGGTTAGGGTAAAGTAAGAAACAAAGAGAGGACACAACGGGAAGTAGGCAGGAAGTCGGAGGAGGACAAGGGACAGAGAGGACAGAGAGCGCAGACCCGGAGCCCTGAGCTACTATGATGCCTACCCTGGGTCCCGGGGCTACAGATCGCAGGTAGATGGAAGGAGTCCTAGGGGCGCGGGCACTGAGCGGTCCACCCGCGTGCCCGAATCAGCTGTAAAGCAGAAGGGCAGGGCGAGAACAAGGGGCCTGGCCCTGAGGTGCCGAGGAAGCTTCAAGCCCCAACCATAGAACTGGGTGGGCCACGGGATCTCTATTACCCATGGCCAACCCCCGATGCAGCACTGGAAAGGCAGCCGTACTAGGGCCAGGGGACCCCACAAGTCGCCAAACGAAGGCCTGTGGCTGCTGGACCGGGTCTCTGCATGTGTAGGTACGTGCAGGAAGGAGGAGAGTAGGCAGCGCTGAGAGAGGAGCCCAAGAGGAAGGAACACAAAGGGGGTGCACTGGACAAGCCATCCTGGTTGCCAAGGAGTATCGGAGCTGCCACTATACTTGCTTGTAACTTGAAGCACCTGACAAGAGAAGCCAGGTAAACTGGGTTGAAATTCAGCATTGTGTCAGACTATTTATTTCGCACCTGAGGAGAGGTAGACTGAGACGCTGTGCAGGCAGCAGGAACCTGCCTGAGAGTGTCCCTGGTCCAGCTCCGCAGCCAGCTCAGCCCCGCTGGCTCCCCATAACCCCAAATCACATTAACTCTGGAAACCCTGGGGACCCGCTCCTCCAGTGGGGAGTCATACCATCACAGCTGCAACTCCATCATCCCCAGAGGTCACGGACCGCGGCAGCGGCCCTTACTGGCCGCCTTCCATGGGTGACGTCACAACAAACTTCTTTATTTTATTTTATTTCATTTTCACTTTTTACCCCTTTTCACAATACCCCTTTTTACTAACCGCCCTACAGGGGACCACGGATCGGGTCACGCCACTGTGACAACATCGCCACAGCCCCGACAACGATGAGAGGGTCCAGTTCCGAGTACCCCACGGCCCCCGCTGGGGCAAGTCAAATGCAGCTGTAGACTACAAGAGATTTCAGTAAAAGAAAATTAAAGGGAACCAACCACCCCAAATGACCCCCCCAGACTGTTAATATGTGTCCCTACACCCAGCACACACATTTGGGGCAATCGTTTTTTTTTTTTTTTTTTTTTTTTTTTTCTCTTCTCTTTCTCTCCTTTCTCCTTCTTTCTCTTCACTTCCCTCCTCCCTCCTTCTCTTCTTTCTCTATCTTTACTTCTGCCCTCCCCTCTCTCCTTTTTCTTCCTCCCCACCATTACAGGTTGTTGGTATGAACCGACCAGATCTACACGGACTTCGGAAAGAGGCACATTAAACACCGTGTAAACCGGCACGGAGAGAACGCCTACAGTCGGGACTAACAATGCCTCCGTGATCTATATAAAGTGGAGGTACTGGGGGTGGGAGAGGTTGGGAGGACTGAGAGGTGGAGACTCAATAATCTGACAACTGGACGAATTATATGTTGGACAATAGCATGACAATCATTATGCATAGCAAGAAAGGGAGAAAAATCTATATGCTGAATATGTACTCCAAACTCTTTCGAAGTGAATGTCTGACATACTGATGGTACTCTGCCGTTCCTTCCTTGCCTCGAGCTCCCTCCCCTCCTCCCCTCCCCTTCTCCTCCCCCTCCCCTTCTCCCTTATCTCTTTCCCTCCTTATACTCCTGCAATTTTCCCTCGCACCCTTCCTTCTTTGCTAACCCTTCCCTTGCGGTTCTCCTTGCTTCTACTTGAGTTGAACAGATACGTAGAGGCCCAAAAGAGGCCTCCGAGTTAGTTATATACAAGATTCCATAATGGCGCGGCCCGTAAGCCATCAGCGCAGAAAAAAGGAAGTCATGATGCTGGGTAGCGGGTTGACGAGAGGTACAGTGACTGGGACACGTACCCTCTCGGGAGGGAATTTGGTTTATGTGATTTTGGTTTACAATAATTTTTATTTAGTTATCTTGAAGTGGGCTTCTATTGCAATACTCATACCATCAACATCTAGACGCTTTATCGCATTATTGAGACACACAAATACTCTTCCTTCACCACGGCTGATAACAAAGAAGGAAAAGAAAAGGAAAAAAAAAAAAAAAAACTAATCACAAAGGCAGGGATACCTAAGGTTCCCGCACAAAAAACTATCCTCTGGAAATGTTGCGGCTAGTGACATGGAATGTCAAAGGTCTGAGATCTCCGCATAAAAGGGGTATGATATTGCGACACCTAAAACGGCTACATACAGACATTGCCTTACTACAGGAAACCCACCTACTTACACAGGAACTACATTATATTCAAAAGCTCTGGGTGGGTTCAGCATGGATAGCAGGAGCCCAAAACAGGAAAGCAGGGGTCCTAATTCTAACCAATAAAAATTTGGCTTGCACCTTGGTGTCTATCTCCCAAGACCAGGAGGGTAGACTTCTCCATGTAGTACCGAAAATACGCGGGCAGCAATTTAGTATCTACAATATTTATGCGCCAAACAGTTCACGCACATCCTATTTTGCATCACTAAATGAGAGGATATTGGGAGACAAAGAACCCAACATTATTGTAGGAGGGGATTTTAACGAGGTAATGAGAGAAGACATGGACAGACGTAGACCAGAAGGGGGACATCGCCCAGAGAACCTGACGAACACCAGAGTTAAAGGAGAATTAGCAGACATGGCGAAGGCCCTTGGTTTAGTCGATGTGTGGCGAGTCTTTCATCCCCAAGATACTGACTTTTCGCACTTCTTACACCCACACTCTTCTTGGTCGCGTATAGATATTTTCTTGGCCAATAATCAAGTAATGCGGCTGATAGAAAAGGTGGAAATAGAAAATATGGTAATATCGGACCATAGCCCAGTGACCATAGATATTCTAGACTCTCAGCCTAAAGGTTCTGACATATTATGGAGATTCCCTTCACACTTGTCGACTAATGGGGACTTCAAAACTAAGCTTAAAGAATGGTGGACTGGGTTCGAAATAGACAATGCCATACATAAGGAAAACCATAAACTATTTTGGGAGACTGGGAAGGCAGTGATACGAGAAAACATCATAGCACACTCACTTACGCAAAAGAGAAAAATTAGAGAACAATTCAACACAGCCAGCGAAAAAGTCTCGGAGGCATATAGACTATTCCGTAACACACAAGACCCAACTGACAAAAAAAATTGGATAGCAGCCAAACGAGATTTTGACCATTGGGCAGAGCAGAAAGAACAAATGGTACGTGGTCAGCTAGAAGTCGATCTCAAAAAGTTTGGCGACAAAGCAGGTCGACTGTTGGCCAATCTGGCCAGGGGGAGACATCACTCAGACCCGATCATGACCCTCAAACGGAAGGAGGGGGGAACCACGAATGATCCGAGAGAAATTAACCTGATCCTTGGTGAATACTATAGACACTTATACAGTGCAAATGACGTTCAGTCACAGGAAGCTAAAAATTGGCTAACACAAGTACCACTCACCTTGGTGTCCGCGACAGACCTGGAAGAGTTAAATGGGCCTGTGACGGAGGCTGAGGTAGACCTGGCAATACGACATCTGGGAAATGGGAAGGCGCCAGGACCCGATGGGTTTTCGGGGAATTCTACAAGATACTAAGAGAGGATATAACACCGATTTTGACTAAGTTATTTAACGATATGACTGAAGGTACACCTATTTCAGACGAGTCCAATGTTGCGTACATTAAACTAATTCCTAAGGGAGAAAATAATAGGGAAGACCCAGCGAATTACAGACCCATCTCACTAATAAACTTGGATATCAAAATATTATCAAAAATTATGGCGAATAGGCTGGCCCAGATCCTACCGGATCTGATACAAAAGCAACAAACAGGTTTCGTTAAGGGGAGATCAGCTGTGACCAATGTACGTAAAACACTTATGATACTAGACGAGGTGAAACATAGGACAGATATGAGGGGGGGTGACCCGGCCATGGTCACCTTAGATGCGGAAAAGGCATTTGACAATGTGAGGTGGCCATGGCTGGGTCTAGTCTTGGATCATATGGGAATACAGGGAAAATTTCGTGTATTTCTACAGAATTTATACGCGAACCCTTCGGCAAGGGTACATACACCAGGATTTCTCTCGCCCAAATTCCCCCTACAAAAAGGTACCAGGCAAGGGTGCCCGTTATCCCCATTATTGTTTAATTTGGCGTTGGAGCCATTGGCGAGATTCATTAACGATTGCTCCTCATTCAAAGGTATTAAGGTGGGTCAGATAGACGTGAAATCTGCCTTGTTCGCGGATGATGTCATCCTCTTTATGGAGAATCCAGACAGGAATCTGCCGAAATTGGTCACGGATTTAGAAAGGTTCGGGTCATTCTCAGGATTCAAACTGAATAGGAAAAAATGCGAGATCCTGAAGATAAAGGGAGGAAATAGATTGAGTGAACCCCTAAAAGCTTTGGGATTCTCAGTAGCAAACTCCTCTATTAAATACCTAGGACTGATAATAGGTAGATCTCCGAGCCAAGTCTACTCGCTAAATTATAAACCACTCATTGAAAAAATAGAACTTGAATTGAAAAGATGGGCAGGTCTGCCCCTGTCTCTACTGGGACGCTGCCACTTGGTGAGAATGGTGAGCTTCGCGAGACTTCTCTATCCTCTACAAACCCTGCCACTCCTCCTGAAACACTCTGACATCCAAAGACTAAATAAGGCTTTTTCGACCTTTATATGGAAGGGGAAGAGACCGAGACTTCGCATAAGTGTGATGATGCTACCTAAAAACAAGGGAGGCACGAATTTACCAGATATACGTGGGTACAATCTAGCATGTATAATGAGACACGTGGTGGAATGGGTTAATCACACCGACAGATATTCTGACAGTCACTTAGAAGAGGAGTTTTGTAGACCATGGGATAGGACCTCTTTACTCCACACACCCCTGTCGAAGATACCAGTACACATCAAACGGTCCATTACCTTTCGAGACACTATCGTGACCTGGAAAGCAGTGAGGAAGAAGTGCGGGCTGTCTTGGAGAGTGTCTAAGCACCTCAACCCTTGGGCCTCCCCCAGCTTCGAAGCAGGTTGGAGCAATAAATTGTTTAGACAATGGAGGAGACAGGGAATAGCGAGGATGGGAGACCTGATGAAGTTGACAGACAGACGATGGATGACACATCAGGAAATAGTGGAAAAATTTAATCTTAAGGGCCCCCAGGTACTTCAATTCCTACAAATACAACAAAATATAATGCATCAGCTCCTAGATATATCTAATGAAGTTATAGTCAACCCTTGCGACAAAATAATTAATCTAGAGATTTCTCAACTGAATATATCCATGATATATGGAGAAATGAGGGAAATCCTTGTTCCGGGGGGTTCGTCTCGCCTCTTCACTAAATGGGTAAAGCACCTAGCCACGGATGATGTTGCAAATTATATTTTGGGGGGATGGGAAAGAGTGAGGAGGTATGTCACAAGTGAACAATGGAGAGATTCGCATTTCCGAATCATGCATGGGCTTATATTTGGATTCAATTTTCCGAAATCCAATCTTCACCCTAACAGAATAACTAGCTGTCCTAAATGTCAGCAAGAACGGACAGATATGATTCATGGGATGTGGGAATGTGTCATGACACAAAGATTCTGGCTAATGATCGAAAATATGATTAATACACTGTGCAATTATACGTTTCCGATGACCCCTACAAACTATATATTTCAGAACATTGAGGGAACACAGGGAAAAGGATCAGGTCCCTATTTAGTCCACGTGTTACTCCTATTAGCCAAGAGACTGATACTCTCTTTTTGGTTGCGCACTGATATGCCCAGTGAACAAGATGTCCTGTTAGGTCTAACCAAAGAAATGGACATTGATAGGAGAGAGGCATTAAGAGACAAGGAAAGGTTGACGGATATTTTCATGAGGAAATGGAGAAGGTTCATAGAGACACGAGACACGGATGAGGAGATTCAATCTATCATAAACCCATTCAGAAACAGTTCGTGGTATTTGTTGGAAGATATAAATAATTCATTGGGGAGACTAGGAAACTAGACAATTAAAGTAGTGATATGGCAAGCAAATTTTATCAGGGTAAGAAACCGAAAAAGTGACCTAGAGATATATTGATGTTTATACATGTGTGAAGCAATTACCGAAACTGTTTGAATCTATGGTTGCCCACTTCAAAGTTTTAAGGTTTGAATGAATACTATGCCCATGTTTGAGAGGTATAGGCTGTTTAATAGATAACTCTGTTCTAACTTACACTAATTACAGTGCAAATGTCAGCTTCATGTTGTTACTTCAATGACTATATGCAATGAACAGTGCTGTGGTTTATTTTATTTTGTATATGTCAAAACTTTAATAAAAATGATTTATAAAAAAAAAAAAAAAAAATTGGATCCAAAATGTCCGACTTCAAAATGGCCGCCATGGTCACCACCCATCTCCAAAGGTGTTTCCCCTCACATATACATATATGGCCCACCCTGTATATCAGTGTTATCAAACAATAAAGTGAACTAAGAGTCATGATGGTACTTGAGTAATTTGGTATTAGTAAGGACTCATTTTGACCTTCCCAGGGTTTTCCAGTTCAATAAGGTCCAGCAGAAGACAATCCAAATTGGAGGTATGTTGTCAGCCAATCATTAGTCACTATTCTATTTCATATGGGATGATTGACAAATAAACTATTACCGATTATTGGTGATGTGTCCTGCATGAAACAGCCAAAGATTATATTTAGAATTGGGAGGATCCATTCACTGCATTCCTTCAGCCAGGTCTCTAGTCTCTGGTTACTGTGCGGGAGGCTCGCAAAACTCTTAACTTCTGGCATTCCCAGCTCAAATTTGTGTATCAAACCACAATCATGATGTCACGCCGACCAGGCTGATCAGAATTCATGCTAAAAATCCCAGAAAGTAAGAGATTTCTGAGCCTCCGATGTAGTGCGCAGAGATGACTGACCCAATCGGTGGACCTCAGTTCATATGCATTGGATGGAGTTTATCCCCAGGCTAAAAAGTGATCTGGTGAACCCAAGGAGTCTCAGTACAACACTGATGTACCCCTACCTGAACACATTTATTACATTGCCTCCTTCTCCCGTTTTATCCGTGTAACAGAACAATGTTTAATCCTATACTCTGAATCTTCTCCACTTTATTTTTCTCTTCGGTACAGAAAGTAGAATGCAATAAGAAGAAAGAGGCGAGCGATGCCCTTGACTGCTGACTGGCAGCTCCATTCCAAATCTAATAAAATCACAACGCCTTAAGGTAACTGACAAGAAGAAAAACTAGATATGACCTTCAAAAGAGTCCCAAGTCATTTCAGTTCACACGACAATACAGTAATAAACTGTATGTCACTACTTATAGCAGCTCCCTCGATGCTATGGAACAATAATTTGATGCATGTCTCTATTGTCCTCTCCGACAGCCCTCTATAACTGTGTTACACCTCTCATTGTAAGCAGTCAATAGATAAATGTTTATTCGTCGTGGACACAGGGCTTTATTTTACTGTTACTTTTATTGCAAAGCTATAGTTCTGATGACTTAACATCATCAAAGACAGTGGCATACATAGAAAGTATGGAGCCCCATACAAACACCCTATGGGGATCCATACTCCATCCCCTCAAAAAGGAGTAGGTGGGGTAACAGCATACATGGACACAAGTCACAGAAGGGCATACCTCCCAGTTTTTTAAGCTAAAAAAAGTGACATGTATTTAGCCACTTTACAAGTAATTTTTATTCTAAATGCTCTTATCCACTACCATATCCCTGTCATCATGCCCCCAAAAATGCATCCATCACATTTTATGAAACCCCCATAATGAATTCCTTCACAGTATTCCTCATAGGCACAGTATTAGTAGGTTGCGTATACTATCATTCTGTGTAAGAAGGCTCGAGCAAAGTATCATGCCCCAACCACCGCTAGATATCATTGGTCCTGGGTATCTTAGTTGGAAGATAGGCCAAGGGTCCAAACGGGCAGCGTTGCAATAGTTAAATTAAAGATGCCGGTTCAAGAGGGAAAGGGTATATACAGTGAAGGAAATAATTATTTGATCCCTTGCTGATTTTGTACATTTGCCCACTGACAAAGACATGAATAGTCTATCATTTTAAGGGTAGGTTAATTTTAACAGATTTAATAAAAAATTAAATCCAGAAAATCACATTGTCAAAATTATATACCATATTTTTTGCTTTATAAGATGCACCATATTATAAGACGCACCCCCAAATTTGGTGAAGGAAAAGAGGAAAAAAAATTTTTAATGTTAGATGGCATCTGTCTTAAAATGCCAGTGTCCATCTTACAATCCCAATATATATCCCCCTCATCCATATATATATATATATATATATATATATATATATATATATCCCATCCTGGTACATGGTCCCCCATCCTTGATATGGACCTCTTCATCCTGGATATGGCCCCCTTATCTTGCATATGGCCCCCCATCCTGCATATGGCCACCCATCCTGGATATGGGCCCTCCATCCTGTATATGGCCCCCATCCTGGATATGGAACCTAGATAAGGGTCCCCCCATTCCTGCATATGCCCCCATCCTGCAAATCACCCCATTCATCCTGCATATGCCCCCTCTTCCTGGATATGGGACCCCATCCTGAATATGGGACCCCATCCTAGATATGGCCCTCCATCCTGCATAAGGCTCCCTATCCTGCATATGACCCCCTATCCTGCATATGGCCCCCATCCTGGGTATGGCCTGCTAAGCCTGGTTCTGATCCCCTTATGCTGGTACATGGCTTCTCCCATCCTGGATATGGCCCCCTGTCACAGTATATGCACCCCTGCTGGCGCACACACTAAAATACTAAACAGCTGATAACTTACCCTCCACCACTCACTGCCTGCAGTATCGCCGCTGTCTTCCTGTGTCTGTGGTTGGCATCCGGTCATGTGACCAGCACAGCACAGTGACGTCATCTCTGTATTCCCAGTCACATGATCGGATGCCGAGCACAGGCACAGGAAAATGGCGGTGATGCTGCATGCAGGGAGCGGCAGAAGGTAAGTTATTAGCCGTTTATTATTTTAGTGTACAGTACAGACCAAACGTTTGGACGCACCTTCTCATTCAAAGAGTTTTCTGTATTTTCATAACTATGAAAATTGTAGATTCACACTGAAGGCATCAAAACTATGAATTAACACGTGGAATTAAATACTTAACAAAAAAGTGTGAAACAACTGAAAATATGTCTTATATTCTAGGTTCTTCAAAGTAGCCACCTTTTGCTTTGATTACCAGCCAAATCTGCACTCCGGTATGATGTTCCTTCACATCTGAGCTTTGCACTGAAAAACTGCACATTAATTGCATTGTGCAATTCTCCTTATTTTCACAGCTAAACGTTATAAAATACTGTGAAGATCCTGGGGTTTCAAGGTGCTCACCACACATCTAGATAAATTCCTTTAGGGGTCTAGTTTCTAAAAGGGGGTCACTTGTGGGGGAGCTCCACTGCTTAGGCACATCAGGGGCTCTCCAAATGCGACATTGGGTCCGCTAACGATTGCAGTCAATGTTGAATTCCAAAAGTCGAATAGCACTCCTTTCCTCCTGAGCCCTGCCATGAACCTAAATAATAGTTTTCCACCAGATGTGGGGTATCTGTGTATTCAGGAGAAATTGCACAATATGCATGGTGCAACTTTCCATGTTACACTTGCAAACTTGCAAAATTTTAAATTAAAATGTTTCTGTGGGAAAACAGTGATTGTCTATTTTCTCGGCTCTTTGTTATAAAATTCTGTGAAGCCCCTGGGGGTTCAAGGTGCTCACCACACATCTAGATAAATTCCTTGAGGGCTCTAGTTTCCAAAATACACAGTACATAGAAGGAGCACATATATAAGTGACACGCCCCTCCAGGGCCTTGAATACTCGGAACCGGACTTTCTTGAGGCTTCATCTTCACGGGGATCACAGGGACCAAGAACTGGCTCCGTGACCCTAGTGGTGTCAATAAAAGTTTGGTGTGGGTGGTTCTCTCTCCCGGGGGTAGGGATCTGGCATGGAGGGTTCATTCAGGGCAGGGATGATTGGACCTGAGGAAACTAGTGTTTTTACGTGACGCCACCCGCAGGTTGCGGCTTTATCTGGCCGCTGCTGCTCGACAGTCCTCCTAGGGTTCAATGGTTGGGAGGCAGCATTGTTCTTAAGCCCTCTAAGGGCAGAGCTGACCCATAGGGTGGCCAAAGGTACCTTAGTGAGATGGTAGTAGTGTTTCTGGTGCTTTAGATACATTAAGAAAGTTCACAGACACAGTGGGCTGCAGTCTTTGGTTGTTTATTCACAGTCTCTTGTGCAGCAGCCTGCTGAGGACTGGGTTGTCGGAGGCAAGGGTCCAGCTGGTCCCGGGTAGTAGGATGATACAAAACCAGCACCCCTTCTCTGTCCTTTCCAGGTCCTCTCACACAGCACTTTGCCTCGCCCTTCGTGCTTGGTGCCTCGCCACACAGAGCTCTGAGCCAGTGACTGTGGGCTTCTCTGAGAGGTTCCCCGCAGTGTCTACCCTCAGCCCTATGGTTGCCACCTTTTCAACCGTTTTTTTTTCGGTTTTCGGCTATGACACCATGGAAGTGCCACAGCCTTCGGGTTGCTAGCTGAGCCTGTTTGATCATGTCCACTAGTCATTTGGGGTTCCCGGTGCCCCTCGCATCCTAGTCCCTCCACTGCCTCCGCTTGACAATGGATATGAGCCCCAAGGGTGGATTGCTCACTTCCCGTGCCTCTGGGATCCCCTTGTTCTCCTGGAGCCACTTGGGTGTTCTCTGTGCTTGGGTTCGTCCTCAGGACAAGCTGTCTCTTGCTGTAGTCCTCTATACACTACTCAGGTGTATGTTCTCTAGCTTCCCTCCAACTCGACCTTGATGTGCTAAGGCCTTACTCCAGCTGTTCTACTGCCTCTCCTCAGCTGGGTAACTCTCCTCCTCTTCTCACTGTTGTTCTCCTGTCTTTTTCCTGTCATTCTCCTGTGTTCTAGATGGTTTCCACGCTATTTATACCCCTTGTCACGTGTCCCACGTCATCTACGTGTGTTCTTCCTGACCTCACTCCTTCCCGAGCGCTCCCTCTAACTAACTCCCTTCACCACCCAGCCCCAATACAATACAATTTAAGAATGTATTATTACTCCAAGATTTATTGATTAAAATGAACTTTAAAATTAACTTTGTTCCTGGGAAAACCCCTTTAATTCTTCTCATATTATACAGATGCTGCTCTCTAAATATATATACCTATATACTTAAAATAGAATATAGTTATTGTATTGTATTTTTAATTTCATTATACAGTGGGTGAAATAAGAATTTAACACTTCACCAATTTTCTAAGTAAATATATTTCTAAAAGTGCCATTAACATGAATCTATTGACATGAATTTCTCCCTTGATGTCAGTAGCAACCGATCCAAACCACACAGGCAAAGAGATCAATCCATAGATGTCAATGAATTTAGTTGTGTATAATGAGAAAGGACATAGGGAAAAAAGTATTGAATACATGAAGAAAGAGAGGGGGCAAAAAGCCATGGAAAGCCATAACACCATCTTAAGTCTATCAGTAAATGAAAAGCAATCTGGCCACTTAGTGAAAAATATCAGCTTGTTCAACTGAAAGGTGTCTTCTTACCAATGTGCCAAATAAGAAACATCTTATGGTGGGTAAAACCAGTGAGCTGTCTCGAGATGTTTGCAACCATATTCTTGCAAAACATACAGATGTTATTGCTTACATTGCTTTGTGTGCAAGAATGGGCCAAAATCACACCTGGGCAATGCAAGCCACCAGTGTCTCCATACAGGAGGTGTCTGGAGCTTCATCACCAACAAAGGCTTTTGTACAAAGTGTTAAATACATTTCAGTAAACACGTTCAATACTTTTCTCCCTGTGTCATTTTTCATTATTACACATCACTACATTTATGGACATCAATGGTTTGATTTCTTTGCCTGTGTGGATTGGATGAGTTGTTATTGACATCTTGTTACCATTCGTAGAATGATGCGATTTTTTTCACCTAAGGAAAAAATCGCCCTATTGTTTAACATTGGTGTAAGTGGAATCTGATATTTTTATTGGATTTATACGCACAAGTGAGCCAGCTCTTATACTTAACCTATTAGATTTTTATATTATGCATTTTATGTTTTATTACATAAGACTTTATACTATACTTTACTTTACATAAAATGACTGTTATATATGTTATCGTATTATAGCATTATTAGAGTACATTATATAGTGATTACATTATGCACATGTCTTATAACACATTCATCTCATTTGAAGGAATAGAACTATGGTATTTTAGACATTGAATGTGTGGTTGAACCTTGAAGGCAAAGCTGAAAAGAAGAGCGCAGGTCAGGAATAAACTAGTCTCCATTATCTCCACAAATGATTGATTTCTGTATTATTCTATATGATGTTCGCAGAAAAATGACCACAATCACAAGGCGGTGACAAGGTGTGCACTTTATACAGAAGGGATGATAAAACTAAAGGATACATGATAATTATGTGGGTCTGGTGATGTGGGGGTAGAACCTTAAATTCAAATGTTATGCTTTCATTATGATATTTTTGGGGTGCATGTAGGGGTTAGGAAAAGTGAGGAAGAACCAATGGAAAGAACTGTAATTTGAACAATAATAGTGAGCGCACACAGAAAGGTAAATCACTACCATTTCTATTCGACAAAATGTTACAGGCATTCCGCCTTTTTAAAAAAAAATGGACGCGGCAACTTTGAGTTCTGGCTAACGCATTTGTATTGGAGCTCCGGACATGTGCGATGACTTGCATTTTCATCCGGATCTCGCAAATCCGGCACTTCAGACTTGTCTTAAAACCTCACTTAGCAGCGTTTTTACCCTGGTGCCTGAAGTGCCGCATCCGGATGAAAACGCAAGTCAACACACATGTTCGGAGCTCCAATACAAATGCGTTAGCCAGAACGCAAAGGTGCCGCGTCCCTTTTTTTGAAAAAAGGCAGAATTCTGCCAGATTTGATAAAACACTGATGTAAAAGTGAAAAACACCCTGAAGTTGAAAAGTTCAGGTTTTGCCTGAACTGAAGCTAAACGCAGATGTGAAAGTAGTCTTGTTGTAGTGACACAGCAAAAATCTTTGACATCATCGCCCAAGGCCTTTTAAGGCCAGCTCAGACAGCTATATGTGGTCTATTTAGCACCTATACCATTTAGTATGCATACTTCAAGAGTTTTCCTCCCCATCTTAGTTATCTAATTATATTTTCAGCATACTCCTGCTTGCTTATCAACTATCTGTATTTACTGCCTAGCTCAGACCTGCAGTTAACCATTTGTCTGCTGTAGGCATAACAAACTCTTCCCTGCTAATACCAGTTTTGCTCATGCAAATTTGCTGCTACAGTATGTAAACTTCTCTGCAAGCAGCTATCCAGTTTGCTTGTTCATCAAGGTTGCCTTGTGATGATCTTTCTGCTGATTGCATACATCTCTGCTATTGAATATCTGTTTGCTGATTGAATACATTTCTGCCCCTAACAACTTGTCTTCTGCAAGTCCTGGACCGCCTATTTTTCTTGAGTTCTTGGGTATATCCACTCTCCTAGCTCTGTGTCTTCTTGTATTTTCTGCTGTGATTGTCTGCTTGCTATCCTTTTTTTTTTTTTTTTTTTTGAAACAAAGATGTTTATTAATTTTAACATAGATATACAGGGAAGGACAACACAGGTGTCATAATTGAACATATCAAATCACAATATAAAACAGAGGAAGGGTTAGAAATTTGGAAGGGAGATAGGGGGGGGAGGAATCAGAAGGAAGGAAGGGGAGCGCCTATTGAAAATGTAATAAGCATACATAAGAGTGAGTAGGAATTCCAGCGTAACATCATAATGAATTTAGGTAGGACCAATGAATAACGGGCGGAGTGGGAGGGACAAGTCCCCCGCCACTTCATATCACAGTTGTTTAGCGTAGGAAGAGGAAGACCATAAATCCCATCCATTCAAGATTTTATTCTTAGCATTAAAGTCGTGTACTAAGGTTATCTCATGTTGCACATGGAGATTAAGTTGCGAGATCACCTCTGCCCTCGTAGGAGAAGATGGTTTCTTCCAATGTCTAGCAATACAGGTTCTGGCCGCTATTAAAGTGTTAGTCATCATGGGTCTGATTAAGGGGGGCACATCCTCCAGACCTATACCCAGAAGAGCCATTGGGGCATCCAGTACCAGGGGGATGCCAGTGATTGTTATTATTAAGGATTCAACCTGTTTCCAGAAGTTCTGTATCAAGGGACAGAACCACCACATATGCTCCATAGTGCCGTGATGTTGGCAACCCTTCCAGCACAAATCGGAGAGAGCCGGATTAAATTTGTGTAAACGAAAGGGAGTTAAGTACCAGTTCATTTGGAGTTTTTTAGCCTGCTCCAGGTGATTGAGGCAAGAGGAGTATTTGGAAGCATGGGAGAACGCAGCCTGCCAAGACTTGGCAGAAGCCGTGAATGAGAGCCGACGTTCCCAGGCCTCCATATACGGAAGCTTTCCCCCATCTAAAGGTACTGTTAAGGCCCGATATATAATAGAAACGCCCCGTTGAGTGGCAGAGGCTTTAAAATATCGTTGAAGAGAGTCCTCTCCAAGTGAGATGACTCGGGGGGCAAGCCAACTGTATGCAGTAAATGGCGGACCTGAAGGTATTGATAAAACACCTGATTAGGAAGTGCAAACATTCGGACAAGGTCAGAGAATGATTGAACTCCATCATCATCCAGGATGTTTCTTAGAAAATGAATACCCTTAGATTTCCATTGAGCTAGAGAGATGTCAGGGATCAAGGATTCTAATGCTTCTAGGGAGATATAGTGAAATAAGAAGGAAAGATGGGATCTACCCACTGAGTACCATAATTTCAAGAGAGCTCTCATTGTACGTAAGGGAATAGTACTGTCCAACCTCTGCAGAAGGCCGGCCTCTAATTGAAGCCTCAGAGACCCAGTCGGGGCATAATGAGATTCTATTTGTAACCAGCGAGGGGAGAGGTTTTCTCCCGACCACCACTTATTGGCTGGTTCTAGAAGAGCAACTCTATGGTAGGATAAAACATCAGGGACGCCCAATCCTCCTTGTTTATAAGGGAGAACCATGATGTTATGAGATACTCTGTGTGGTTTATTACTCCAAATAAAAGAGTTATAGCATAGTTTGTAATTTGGATATACAATTACGAGGGAATGTCATAGGAAGACATCTAAATAGGTATATTAATTTGGGGAGGATAAGCATTTTGATTAGGTTTATTCTGGCGACCCAGGAGAGGCACAGAGGAGAGAGCCTGTTAAGTTCAGTTCTAATATCATTGATGACTAAGTCACAGTTACGTTTGACTATGTTATGAAGGTGGGTGATATAGATTCCCAGATAGGTAAACCCTTCCGGTGCCCACGTAAAGGTGAAATGTTGTCGTATGATCTGTTGTGTCGACTGCGTGATATCCACCGGGTAGAGTATAGATTTCTGTATATTGAGACGATAATAAGAAGTTGCGGAAAATTCTGTGAGTATATTCATGATTTTATGTAATGAGGGGATAACATTGACGCATGTGAAGATAACATCGTCCGCGTATAGACCGACCTTGTGTTCTATTCCCCCCACCACAATTCCCTGCACCTGTGGTTCCGCCCTAATACGCGCTGCCAATGGCTCCATCACCAATGCAAATATCAGTGGGGAGAGAGGACATCCTTGGCGAGTGCCGTTTGAAATATCAAAGGAGTCCGAGAGAAAGCCAGAGGCTCGGACGGAAGCATTAGGGTGTGTATATAATGCCATTATGGCCGACATAGCAGAGCCAGCAATGCCAAATTTTTGTAGAACTGCTTCAATGTACCCCCAGTGCACCCTGTCAAACGCCTTTTCCGCATCAAGAGACAGGAGAACACCGGGGGTATCAGTACGTTCCATGAGATCTAAAATATTGATAAGTCGTCTGGTTCCGTCTCGAGCCTGTCGGCCCGGCACAAATCCCACCTGGTCTGGGTCAACGAGAGATGGAAGAATATCCATCAATCTCGTTGCCCACACCTTTGCATATAATTTAACATCGCAATTGAGCAGCGCTATTGGGCAGAAGTTACCAGGCGAGGTAGGAGATTTCCCAGATTTGGGTAGTGTGGATATAATTGCTTCTAGACTCTCTCGTCTGATAACCCCCCCGGTGCGCCAGAACTCAAATAATCGTAACAAATAAGGAGAAAGGACAGAGATGTAAGTCTTATAGTATTGGACAGGGAAACCATCAGGGCCAGGAGCTGTATTTATTGCTGAGGATTGGAGTGCACGATTTATCTCCAGCTCTGTAAGCGGAGCATTCAAAGTGCTCAGCTGAGAAGGAGTTAGTTTGGGTAAGGTTACCTTATCCAGGAAAGCAGATATTAACTCCGTTGTAGGCTGAGGGGTGTCAGATGAACGGTGTAGGTTATATAAGGAATCGTAGTATGAACGAAATTCCTCCGTAATCTGCAGAGGATTCCGTATCTGTTTACCCTCAGCAGAGACAACATAGGGAATCTTGAACTGTGCCATTTTTTTCCTTGTTCTACGGGCTAAAAGAGAGCCTACCCTATCTCCCATGCCATAATATTTGGCCTTCAACTTTTTCAAATTATTTTCAGCTTTCTGAAGCAGTAATGTTCTAAGGTGGTGTCTAGTATCAGTTAGGGACTGTAATAGGGCAGGAGTGGGGGCGGATTTATGTTGCATTTCCAGAAACTGGAGCGATTTTAAGGTGTCTGACAAATCCGTCATATATCGTTTTTTATGTAAGGACGCCAGTTTAATAAAAATTCCTCTGAGGACTGCCTTATGGGATAACCACAGAACCTCGTCTTGTACTTCTCCATTATCATTATAAGTGAAAAATTCTCTCAGTTGTTTAGAGATCTCCTCAACCACCTCAGCGTTAGACAGTAAATATGTGTTAAGTTTCCATGTGTAGGGTGGCCGTATAGCAGAGGGATCGTCAATATGTAAAGTAGTGGGAGCATGGTCTGACCATGTGATGTTACCTATCCCTGTTTGTTTACATTGTTGTAAAAGAGAACCGTCCACCAGTATTAAGTCAATACGACTGTATGTCTGATATCTCGCAGAGAAGAACGTATAGTCACGCTCTTCGCCATGCTGATACCGCCACACATCATGTAGTCCGTGTTCAAGAACCAATGCATTCATTTCCCCACGGGACTGAGGTGGGCCCGAACAATCCAGACGTTTCAACATAGGCATATTGAAATCCCCACCTATAAGTCTGCGTCCTCGAGTGTGTAATGAAACCTCATCCAGGAGAGACCTAAAGAACTTCATTTGTCCTACATTAGGTGCGTACACCGCCACCAAGGTATAAGTGACATTATTCAATTTGCAGATTAAGATGAGGAATCGTCCTTCTGAATCTGAAACAATATGTTCCAATTGAAAGGAAACCGTATTTCTTACCAGGATACCCACTCCCGCTTTCTTTTTGGAACTATTGGCATAGAATTGGTGAGGGTAAATGTGAGATCGCATTCTATCATTATTCTTTAGCTAACAAGTGTGTCTCCTGGACAAAGATCACATCACTCTTAGATTTATGGAAGTGTTTTAAAACAATTGACCTCTTGGTGGGTGAGTTCAATCCATTCACATTAATCGACATTATCGATATACTCATGATAAGATATTAAAGGACAGCGTTACAGACATAGTTAATAACCGGAATTTCCTGCATGACCAAAACCAATAGGGTCGGGGGGAGGAGGTAGAGGGAAGAGCGCGGGAAGGAGAGGGAAGGGAGACAAGAAAAACAAGGCTCAGTAATAATACTAGTACGTCATCAAATGCAATCTGGAAACAACAAGAAGCAAAAACATGGTGGAGCAGAGCAAAAACACTCATAAGGGAGAACGGCAATAATCTCCAAGAATAAACAGAAAAAAAAACAATGAGCGACAAAAATACGCTCTTGGGGCTAAAATCCAGGAAACAAATATAGTCTCTGTAGTGAAGGCTCTAATTAGAGACCAGAAAAGAGAAAAAAGTAAAGGGGAACCGTGTCCCACAGAATAGTCAAATGTACTCAGACCGTGGACCACTCCGGATCCACATGTTTCTTGGGTGCAGCGGGAGAATGGGTCTCCCCAACCGAACCATTAGAGACGGGAATACCCCATTGGGAGAGGAGCTTAGCTGCATGGCCCGGTGAAATGCAGACATGTGTAGAATCTCCTCTGCGAATTATGAGCTTGGTTGGGAAACCCCAGATATACTGAATGTCTTGAGTACGTAGTGCAGCAGTATATGGGCGGAATGCACGACGCAGGGCCAAGGTACCCGGTGATAAGTCTGAGAAGACAGCCAGGGCAGAGAACCGTTCAGGCAGGGCAGGTTTACCACGGAGGCAATACAGAAAGTCCTCTTTCAATTCATAAAAATGAATTCTGGCAATCACGTCCCTGGGTAAAGTAGGATTTATATGAGAGGGCTTAGGCACCCTATGTATCCGGTCAATAATAATGTCTTTTTTCTCCACCTCAGGCATGGCGGCCATAATAAAGTCCTGTAACATAGAGCGAAGGTCTCTAGATTGCACAACCTCTGGAATACCTCTAATGCGGATGTTGTTGCGTCTAGAGCGATCTTCAAGATCCAGTTGTTTTGTCTGCACCTTGTGCATTTGGTCTTTCAGCTCCTCATGTGCATCTAATAACCCATTATGCGACTGCACCATCTCGGCCATTTTCCTTTCCAGTTTATCAGTGCGGCCTCCTATATCAGCCACCTCTCTTCTAAGATCGGCCACCATCTCTTTCATGGAGTTCTGGAGCGACATATTCAGTGAGGACAACATCTCCCTCATGCTGTTGTGGGTCACTGGTGTGTCCCCCTTCCCGTCGCCGTTGGAGCCCGAGGAGACCACAGAGCTCCTTCTGGAGGAGGAGCGGGTGGAGCGTGGTGTGGATGGCGCCATTTTGGCTTCAGTGCTGGTGGGTCTGGCGGCCGTGAAAAAGTCAGTAACCCGCTGTGGGGAGGGACGTTTCCCGCTCTTAGTTTTCCCCATGCACTCACCGGGCTTCAGGGATGGTGTAGGGCGCGTTATAGCCGGGCACCCGCGGTCTGAGAGCTGTATGAGCCGCTGTAAGGTCTGAGGGACACGGAGCTCCCGGTCTATGCGGCCATCTTCCTGCTGCGTCAGGCCTGCTTGCTATCCTTCATATCCTGCTTTGCTAGTCCTCAGTCTGCTGTGCCGTTGTCTTAGGTCTGTGTTGCGCACTTTAACCTACAACTTAAAAGATTTATTTCACCCAATGGTATTACAAACTTGATTTTGCAACACTTGTACACACTATCATAGGACTTCGGTTTGGTGTCATCCAATGTAAACACCTTCTTCCACAGATCACATGCAATGTACGGGTTGTTTACTGTGGCTAACAATAGAAGCAGATCAACATGTTACCGTATATACTCGTGTATAAGCCGACCCGTGTATAAGCAGACCCCCCTACTTTTGCCCCCAAAACCTGGGAAAACCCATTGACTCGTGTATAAGCCGAGGGTGGACCCCAGCACAGGTATACAGCCCCCAGCAGTGTGGTATACAGCAGCCTCCCCAGCAGTGTGGTATACAGCACCCTCCCCAGCAGTGTGGTATATACAGCACCCTCCCCAGCAGTGTGGTATATACAGCACCCTCCCCAGCAGTGTGGTATATACAGCACCCTCCCCAGCAGTGTGGTATGCACAGCACCCTCCCCAGCAGTGTGGTATATACAGCAGCCTCCCCAGCAGTGTGGTATACAGCACCCTCCCCAGCAGTGTGGTATGCACAGCACCCTCCCCATCAGTGTGGTATATACAGCACCCTCCCCAGCAGTGTGGTATATACAGCAGCCTCCCCAGCAGTGTGGTATATACAGCACCCTCCCCAGCAGTGTGGTATATACAGCACCCTCCCCAGCAGTGTGGTATATATAGCACCCTCCCCAGCAGTGTGGTATATACAGCACCCTCCCCAGCAGTGTGGTATATACAGCAGCCTCCCCAGCAGTGTGGTATATACAGCAGCCTCCCCAGCAGTGTGGTATATACAGCAGCCTCCCCAGCAGTGTGGTATATACAGCACAATCCCCAGCAGTGTGGTATATACAGCACCCTCCCCAGCAGTGTGGTATATAAGGCACCCTCCCCAGCAGTGTGGTATATACAGCAGCCTCCCCAGCAGTGTGGTATATACAGCACCCTCCCCAGCAGTGTGGTATATACAGCACCCTCCCCAGCAGTGTGGTATATACAGCACCCTCCCCAGCAGTGTGGTATATACAGGCCCCCCGATACCCCACCCCTGTAGTTTATACAGGCCCCCCGATCCCACCCCACCCCGTAGTATATACAGGCCCCCCATAGTTTATACAGGCCACCCGATCCCCCCCCCCCATAGTATATACAGGCCCCCCGATTCCCACCCTCCCTGTAGTATATACAGGCCCCCCGCGCTCTATATACAGGCCCCCGGTTGCAGCCACAGACCTGTAAGAGAATCGCTTTCATACTTACTGTCCTCGCTGTCATCGCGCGTCCTCGTCTTCTTCCCGCTTCTACCCAGCGCATCCACAACGACGTCAATGTGGACGCGCCGGGTAGAAGCGGGAAGGAGACCGGAGGAGCGCGGGTAACAGCGAGGAGGGTAAGTATGAAAGCGATTCTCTTACAGGTCTGTGGCTGCAACCGGGGGCCTGTATATAGAGCGCGGGGGGCCTGTATATACTACAGGTAGGGTGGGAATCGGGGGGCCTGTATATACTACGGGGGGGGGGATCGGGTGGCCTGTATAAACTACGGGGGGCCTGTTGATACTACGGGGCGGGGGGCGGGATCGGGGGGCCTGTATAAACTACTGGGGGAGCGCAATGTAATATGCACGGCTCCCCCTGCCGCTGATGGACAGGGGGATGCCATGCATATTGCATTGCACTAATGAGCGGCCCCACGTGACCGGCCGATCATAGTGCAGCCTCCCCGTGCCTCCTCCAGCCACTGGACACCGCCCCCCCCCCACTCAGCCGTATAGTGACTCGTGTATAAGCCGAGGGGGGCACTTTTCAGCACAATTTTTGTGCTGAAAAACTCGGCTTATACACGAGTATATACGGTACTTGGTAAGGGGTAAAAAGCTTGGAGTGAGTCTGTCAATGAACTGATCCAATTGCTTTATCCTTAGATTAAAATATTTTTTAACTAACTGTTACATAGTTAAATAGGTTGAAAAAGACAGGTCCATCAAGTTTATCCTTCCTTCACTTTTATACATTCTTTGTCACTGAATTATCTATACCCTGCAATGCTGTACACAGATAAATTTTAAAGGGTTATTCCCAACTCTGTCTTCTACTTGCAGGTATGTGATAACTTGCTCATCAGTCGATGTCAAGATGTTGGGACTCCTACTAATCCCAAGAATGGGTCTTTGAAAAGAAGCATTGTAAAGAGCAGTAATGGTGGGTTTACACACACCAATTTATCTGTTCAATCTCTGAACCAATCTCTGGTTGCAGTGAAATCATGGATACATTGCTCCATGTTGTACACAGCCACAAAATGGAGCAATGTATCCATGATTTCACTGCAACCAGAGATTGGTTCAGATATTGAACAGATAAATTGGTGTGTGTAAACCCACCATTATTGTGCATTGGCAACACCGCTCTGTTCAATATCTATAGAACAGTCAGAGACAGTCGAGTATATCTCTGATCCATGGCCACTTTATTCTGATGGGGCATTTTAAGGCTCATTTTTTTTGAATCGGTGAAGGTCCCAGTGGTCAGAGCTCTACCTCTACAATAGATGGATAGGTGATATCTTTTAATGACGGGAATAACCCTTCAATGGGAACTGTATACCCCATATGCAGTGAGTGGCAGCCAGAATATTATTATCTGTATGTATCAGGGAAATGAGGATAAAACAAATTTGATTTAATTGTGTAAGGAAATGACTAAAATTATTTTAAATATGCGTGCTCAATTTCAGGTCAGAGACAAACTGAACGAGACGCATGCAAGATACTGGAATGAGTCTCACATGACTCACCCGGAATGGCCGCTGCCACTCTGTACTAGAGCGTGTCAGCTCCTTGTGTTTCTATGCAGCTCCACGCTCCTGGACAGATTGCCAGCGATCTTTCCGGGCTAGTCATGCCAGACTCATGCGAGTATCTCACATGCGTCTCGCTCAGTGCATTTCCAGCCATACTCTAACTGTCACAATTTTGGAGTACACATCATAATAATATATATATATTTTGTGCAAACTGAACTTGTCTTTCCTTCATTTTGGATGCATAAGGCTACATTCACACGCTGCGTATTAGCGGTGCTTTTTTACAGTTGCGCGATTTTGCCCGCGCTTTGCGCACAAAAGCACATCTGCATTCACACACCGCGCTTTTTCGGCTACGCTCTTCCCGAGCCAATTTTATAATGTGGGCTATGGGAAAAGCACGCCGAAAAAGGCACAGAGAAGTGACATGTTGATTCTTTTTGCGGATGCGCTTTGCAGTGAAAGTGCATTCGCAACAATACAGATCGTCTGAACGCATTTCAGCAAAAGCCATTGCTTTTGCTGGGATATGTTTCCAGCGCTGAGTTTCACTGCATTTACGCAAGCAAAAACTGAGCGCTGTGCAGATGGTGACGCAGCCTAAAATACAAAGTCCCTTCAAAATTAATGGTGCCCTCAGTTTTTTGCCTTGTACAGTGTATAGTGCCTACATTAACTGATACACATAGAACTCTGCCATAGTAGTATCCAGCAGATTTGGGAAATTTGGATACAGAAGATGGAGCTCTGATTAGTCCTGTTTACTATCTCTTTGGTTTTTGAGGACCTGTGCGTGATTACCCTATGCGAAGGATCTGAACTGCATTGTTATAAAACAAGATGGAGAATTGGGCCAAGCATGGTATAAATAATGTAGAGATGGAAGCAGACACTCAGCCCTCCTCTCCTGGATAGTGATCCCCAACACCATAATAGCAGGACAATTGTAACTTTTGCTATGGAGTCTTTTTTGTTCTATATACCGGTCTTCATAGAATCTTTCTTATTTGCTCTATCCGGAGTTCTAAGCGATAACACGCTTCATATTTTCAGCCCATCGCCCATATTAAACATGAAGCATTAGTGCAGCCTAGTGGATAACGTCTAAGTTGGATAATATCAGGGTATTACATAAAGTGCGGCTAATTATTACCTGTGCAGAATATTCACAAAAAGCATAAGATTATATAAATATTAAGAACCAGCGCAGAATTTGTCCTCTTGGTGTCATAATATTGATAGTGCCTGTTGAATCACTCTGTAAAGATGAATCACCCTCTATTTATAGTCAACCGAACGACTTGTTCCCATGAGAATATTCTCCAGGAGGATTTCATAATCATTAAAAGATGGAATCATTTGAGTGTTTTTCATAATAAAGGTGATATAAACTGAATTGATTATAATGATCGGCTATCCAGATCAATGAATATCTTAAGTAATCAGTCCTTGTTTAACAAGAGAATTCCCGATGTCTCAGCTGTTAGAAGCCCCAAACTCATGTTACCTACCTCTTCCTTAGGCCAGGTTCACACCACGGAACAATCCAATCCGGGGCTGTCCGATGTGAGTAGTTAAAAAAAAAAGCATGGGCTTCAATATACCTATCTAACTAACTAAAGGTTTAGTCTCAGTTCCGAGTATTTTGGTGCCAAAATGTAATGTGCATGGCTACTCATTGCAGCGGTGCAGTGATCCTTAATTGCCTTACTGACCCGGGTCTGTTCCAGACAGATATCTGATGGACGTGGACAAATAAGGATCCCCTCTGGCTGGTGAAGTGTGGCACAGATGGATATGATTCAGCCCCTTCTCAGAGGCACCTCAAGAGATTGAAAAGAGATATAATCCCATAAACCCATTTGCCCTAGCAGGATATGTTTTGCATGCACAGACTGTGGGTAGGAGGGGTCTACGGCTCACGAGCTCAGGGGAAGCGGGCAGGAGTGGCATCTTCCAAACCGCCTGGATCTCCTAACTCAGGGCCCAATTTGCCACCAGAACACGGAGGCCCTGTCTTTGACGGCAAGGCTATTGAATCCTGGGTCCTGATCCAGGCAGGGTTCTCACCATAGGTCGTAACCACCATGCTTAACGTCCGCAAACCGACCTCCTCGCACATCTACCACAACACCTGGAAGACCTATTTTCAGTAGTGCAAAGACCGCAACCATAACACACTCCTATTTTCCATCCCCACTATCCTAGAGTTCCTTCAAACCGGCCTCGACTCGGGCCTAGCACTCAGCTCCATCAAGGGCCAAAACTCCACCCTGACCGTATTGTTCCAATGCAAGATTACTACCAAACCGCAAGTCAAAACATTCATCCAAGGGGTCTCGCACACACGGCCCCCCTACAAAACACCCGTACCCATCTGAGACCTGAGCTTGGTCCTGGGCGCTCTACAACAGCCCCCGTTCGAACCACTGCAAGAAGTACCCCCAACTCACCTTGCCTTCCTAGTTGCAATCACATCAATCAGGCACGTATCAGAATTGGCCACACTATCCTGTCGCCCCCCCCCTCCTATCTTTCCACAAGGATAAGGTAGTTTTCCGTCCGTCACCGTCCTTCTTGCCCAAGGTAGTGTCACACTTCAACCTCAACGAGGACATCATCCTAGCTTCTTTGTGCCTGGCGCCAGTACACCGCTTCGAAAAAGAACTTCACACCCTGGACCTAGTAAGGGCACTCAGACGCTACATATCCCGAACAACCCCCTTCCGTAAAACAGAATTGCTGTTCATCCTACCTGAAGGAATGAAGAAAGGAATGTCAGCTTCTAAATCCACATTGGCAAGGTGGATCCGCTCAGTTATCCAAGAGTCCTACCGCGTCAAGAACATGTCAATCCCAGCAGGGATCAAGGCCCACTCAACTCGATCAGTGGGTGCCTCATGGGCCATTCGACATCAGGCCTCGGCAGCTCAGGTTTGCAAGACCGCACCTGGTCCAGCCTACATACCTTCCCCAAACACTACAACCTAGGCCTCTGTAGACGCAAGTCTAGGGAGAAAAATCTTGCAAGCGACAGTCACACATCTGAAAGCAGCTGGCGCATGATACTCGGCCGCTACTCTGCTAATTTCCACCCAGGGACTGCTCTAGGACGTCCCATGGTCCTGTGTTCCCCAATGATGCGAAGGAGAAACAAGGATTTTTGTGTACTCACCGTAATATCCTTTTTTCTGACCTCATCATTGGGGGACACAGCACCCGCCCTAACAACCTTCAACAACCTACACATAACCCTGGCTCTAGCCTCTTGTACCTTATTATGTTAATGTGTTCTCCTACTGCTTTACTACTAAACTGACTAGCTATGCCTATGGATGGGTGTATATTGCAGGGAGGAGGACTTAATATTTTGTCTACTTTGTCTTGCCTCCTAATGGCAGGAAAGCATACTCCTCTCCCCTCATGTATCTGCAAAACTTGATTGTCCATATATACAGTACTTGTCGTGTACCTGCAATGCTTGATTTTCCATATGTATTGTATTGGTCCTTTTCTCCCCACTCCATATGTAAAGTGCCATGGAATCTAATGGCACTATATAAATAAATAATAATAATAACTTTAATACATAAGTCACAAGCGCACAAAGTTCTGCTCTGTCACCACAATGACCAAGGGTGACACATACACTTGACTTTGGAGACACCGGGGGGGATCCTTAGTATACACAATGTGTACGCACCTAAATCAGCACAGGATAGCTTCTTCTGGGACTTACATCAATCCATCACGCTAGACAAGGAACGCAACTTAGTGATTGGTAGTGACATGAACGGGGTAATATAGGCATCAGAAGACAGATCGGGAAGGGGAGGGGGAGTACAATTAGTAGACTCAAGTACGGGGAAAACGACACTACAGGGAACTGCATCAGATCTTGTAATAAGGGACGTGTGGAGGCAACAACACCCGGTGGAGAGACAATTCAATTCACGCACTTCTCACACCCAAACAAGGCCTGGTCACGCATTGACCTCTTCCTAGTACGGGAAGACATACTTCAGAAGGTAGAGGAGACTATAATAGAAGACATGGTAATTTCTGACCACAGCCCAATCACCTTAACGCTATGAGACACCTTCCCACGGGGTACGGACGTCCTGTGGAGATTTCCTCACTTCCTACAGTGGGACCAGGACTTTGCCAAATTACTAAGGGAATGGTGGACAGCCATTCACGAAACCAACAGGTAAGCGGAGGACAACACTATGCTGTTTTGGGAGACGGCAAAGGCGGTCCTTATAGGTAAGATCATTGCCCACACCAGCAAGACGAAAAAGATGACAAATGCCCATTATATACGGACAAGTCAGTCAGGCGGACGTACACAGACTATCTGACTCAGCCCTTCCCACGAATGAAACAACTGTGGCTAGAGGCTAAAACAGAATTCGACACCTGGGCCAAAAAGAGAGAGCTCTTTGGGAAATCACTACAAGACGCCGAACTATACAAATACGGGAATAAAGCGGGTCACTTATTAGCTAACTTAGCGAGGATTGAACAAGGAATGACACACATAACCACACTCAAAAGACCAGACAATTCGGTGACGACCAACACCAGAGATATAAATGATATTCTGGGAAAGTATTACGCGACTTTGTACAGAGCTAACCCATCAGACAAACAGGCGGGTGAGAGATGGCTACAGACAGTGGCATTCCCGATGGTCACAGAGGAAGGCCTGGGCGGTCTGAATGGAGAAATAACAAAAGAGGAGGTAGCGAGGGTAATAGCTGACCTCAATATACATAAAGCAGCGGGCCCAGATGGCTATGGGGCTGGTTTTTATAACATCCTGAAAGACCAGATATTACCCCACCTACAGGGAATATATAACGGATTTCTATCAGGATGAAAAATTCCAGACCACATGAACACTGCCTACAAAAAGCTTCTCTCCAAGGGAGATGAAGTGTCAGACGACCCAGCCAGCTTTAGGCCTATTTTGCTGATAAAAACCAAGATCTTAAGATCATAGCTAAAATCAGGGCAGATCAGCTGGCTCTTCTTCTCCCAGACCTGGTAAACTGGGAGCAAGCGGGCTTTGTCAAGGGAAGGTCAGCGTTTGGAAACATAGGCAGGGCCATAATGGTTCTGGAAGCGGTCAGGTTGAGGGAGGGCAAATCAGAGCGTGCCCCAGCCATGGTCATGTTGGACGCAGGGAAATCTTTCGACAGAGTCAGCTTGTCATGGCTGGAAGCTGTGCTTGACTAGATGGGACTGCAAGGAGCATTTAGGACATTCTTGCGGTCTCTCTACAAAAACCTGAGGACCAGAGTGAACACACCAGGCTTCCTGTCAAACGTGATACAACTGGGAAGGGGTAAACACCAAGGATGCCCCGTCGCCTCTGCTATTCGATTTGGTGATCGAACCTCTATCACGGTTCATAAATGTGAGTCAAAGCTTCCAGGGGATCCACATAGGCAGCAAGGAAATTAAATCCAGCTTCTTTGCAGATGATGTCATACTTTAAATGGCTGATGCGGCCTGAACAAATCTAAGTGTGAAATACTCCCGCGAACAGTCTCTGGAGGGTGGAGAGAGACAGAGGGTACTCAAGCAAGCTTCTGTGACATCCCTCTAGCCAATAGGGCAATTAAATACCTGGGAATATATCAAGGGAGAGATACGAGAGACATATAGAGACTAAACTATGCCCCGTTAATCAACAAAATAGTGACAGAAGTGGATCAGTGAAGAGATTTGCCATTATCCTTGCTGGGGAGATGTCACCTTATTAATATGTGTAGTTTCTCTAGGCTCCTTTATCCACTCCAGACCATCCCTCTTTTACTCTGCCATGTCGATGTAAATAGGATAAATAGAGCTTTTACTACCTTCCTTTGGAGGGGTAAAAAAACAAGAATTAGGGGACGCACACTGATGCACCTATGAGACGAAGGTGGATTAGGGTTACCTAATATACGAGGTTATAACATAGCATGTCTGACATATCTTAGACTGGCTGAAACACACTAGCAAACACTCAGACTAAACACTCGAGTCACAGTGGTGCATCCCATGGGACCCAGAAACCATTTTACATTCAACGGGGCAACAGTGGACCCTCGGGTGAAAAGCACGATCATTTTCAAAGACACAAGGGGGCTTGGAAGGCACTCCGAACCAAGCTGGGGTTATGTTGGAAGATATCTAAATTTCAGTCCATGGCGACACCTGACCTTCAGTCAGGGCACAGACAATGCACTCTTTAAAGTCTGGAGAGCTAAGGGCATTAAAACAGTACAGGATCTAATGCAAATGGAGGAGAGGAGGTGGTTGACAGCAACAGAGACATTCAGAGCATTCCCTTGCCCTACAGTTCGAACAATTGAGGCTGCATTTATTCCATTGCTTACATAACTTAAGGAAGGAATGCTCAAACCATGGACTGGACACTCTACTAGCTTGGAATATAGCATACACTAGTGTATCCACCAAATATGCCACCCTAGGCGAGATATAGTCCCCTCGAGGCCACGCAGGGTTCTCAAAAGATGGGAGGTAAGATTACAGAATGAGGAGATAAAGGGAAAGATCCTGATGGGTTGGCGTGAGGGTTCGTAAGAACATCGTGAACTAAGGGTGGAGGGACACCTATTTCAAAGTGATGCATGGGGCAATTCTAGGGTTCAATATACCACCCAACAAGGCACATCCAGACAGAAAACAGTCTTGTCCAAAATGTGGGGACAAGGGGGTAGACATGTTCCATGGGATATAGGAATGCAGGGTTATCCTCCAATCCTGGAAGGACACAACACATACTACAGCACCGTGTCCCACTAAACTGCTTATTGTGGATATTCCATAACCTGGGAGACCTGGGGCTAGATAAGGCACAGAAAAAATTACTACACACCATCATGATGCTACACAAGCGACTGATATTAAGACACTGGTTGACAGCAGCGGCACCGACGCTATCAGAACTACTGCCTGAACTAAAGGGGACAATGCTGGTTGAGAAGGTGGAAGCAGAAGGGGACAGAACACCAGAACAATTAAATTCTTCGCAACATGGAGACCTTTCATAATAGATCAACTTTCTGGAGGTGACTGTGGAGACCCGGGGGTCAGTGGGTGCTCTCGTCCGCTGGCCCAACCGCCTTTAGCAAGGCAACGTGGACCAGGGCTCATCCCCAACTGAATGCCCAAGCTCCTTAACCGCGGGCGGAACACTACTCAGACAACACAGGGTGAGGGAATCACAATATTAAGGCTTTATTGGATCCCCAAACAGTTAACAGAATGTAAAACATAACCAGCAAAACAAAACAGTGTAACAGGCAACAGAGTCTCACCTGTCCGCCGGCTCACCAGGGATTAGAATATAGCACAGCAAATTCTGTAGCCAGGTGACTGGATTGTCCCAACCTGCGTGGCTTCCTTATGCAGAAGCAGAATATAATATGGTTAATGAACAGCTCTCCTTATACGCCCTCAGCCCTCAGGAGACATTTCGTCTGCAATCAATGACATTTAAACAATAGTAGCTGAGGCCATTTACATAGAGTCAGCAATCCACATGGTAATATACAATGGACGATTAGCATAATTAAGTTCTCTAGCCTACTATGACAAACAAGTTAGATATTTACATTACCATGTTAAAATAAACACCAACAGTCATCTACATGTGACGACCATCCACCGTGAGGCCGAGCTGCTGGTAGGCAGCACCCCGAGAAACCCCGAGACCCTTAACCCCTATACAGGGATCTGGAATTATAGCGGAGCCCAGGGGGTAGCTGCCTATATGAGCAACAGAGCCGGGGAGGTCGCCAGGGGAAAATCAAGACCCAAAAAACGAAGTCAGAAGTCCGAGTCAAAACCGAGAGGGCAGCGAAGGTACAAAATCGTCAGGCAGTAGCAGAGTCAAAAATCCAGGCAAATGTCAAGGGCAAAAACCAAGAGGGCAGCTGAGGTACAAAATCAATAGGCAGAGGCAGAGTCAGAAATCCAGGCAAGGTCAGACACGAAACTAAACACACTATCACTGGGGAACCAAAACTATATCTGGCGGCCTGCAAGCCAGGCTCCAATGTACTTGAAGGGCACGGCTACCTCCCATAGGCTGGAGCTCACAACCTGATGACCTCATCCGGACCGCCCCTAGATCCAGGCCAGATGGAGATGCACGACTGGCTCCACCCACGCCACCTCTGACAGAAGAACGCAGGCTGCGCCTAACGGACACCTCTGCAGGGCCCTTTCCTCTGCGACCAACACCACCCAGAGGGGAAACACAGCGGCGCTCAGCGACAGAGGCAGACGTCACGGGAGCAGTTCCATATGAGGACAAGGCCCTCCTATCACCGGCGCCACCAGCCGAAGGAATCCGGCTCCTCCCAGTGGCCGAGGCAGGAACACCAGCCACCGAGTCCAATGGCGATGTGACACTACAAGACTCTAGGAACATCGAGTTGGCCATCACAAGTTTGCAATCCAAAATACAATACTGTCTGGGTTACATAAGAAATCATCATATGTTCTACATTGAAGGAGTCCATTTCTTCACATACCTTCCCCTTCTTATGTAACCAGACAGGACAGTCAAATGTGATAAGTCTCTTGTCATCCTTCTCCTCTTGGCGGCATTGTCTTTTTTAATGGTGAAGTCAGCAATCGAAGCTTGCACCTATATACCTCCCCCAGATTACCTCCCCCAGGATGGGCAGACATATTGTGGACAAGCACTAAAATGGGATTCAAGAATTCGGCTCCCATAAACCTCTTGCTATCAATTCCCCCCCAGTCAATGGCCACAGTCTGTGTAGGTTTACTCACTTTTGATGGCTTAGAAGAGAATGATGGGGGCAGGGAACATGGATTATCCTCTGAAGGTGTGGTAGCAAGATCCACATCAGGGTGCTGCTTGGCTTCCTGGATGTGAGTGATGGCTGTAACAAACTGGCTGGACAGTCCTTGTCCTGGGTCAGCTCGCAAAACAACAGATATGGGGGAGCCATCCATGAGCCCCAATTCAACCTCCTTAAAGTTATTTCCTGAAACAACAGGTGTGGGAAGGCTGTCCACAAATCCCACATCAAGCTCTTCCTGGTCAGTCTCTACAATAGCAGGCAAGGGGAAGCTGTCTATAAGCTCCACATCGACCTCTTCTGGGTCAGTTTCCACAATAGCAGGTGTAGGGTCACTGTCTATAAGTTCCACATTGACCTCTTTCTGGTCAGTTCCCAAAGCAACAGAGATAGGGACGTTGTCCATAAACTCCAACTTGTCCTCTCCCTGCTCAGGTTCCAAAATAACAGGGGTGGGGATGCTGTCCATAAGCTCCAACTCGCCCTCTCCTTGGTCATTCGCCCCATCCAGCTGCACACCTTCAGAGGGATGTCTGAGCACTGACCCTCAACCAGGGAGATGGTTAATTGGGAACATGGTACATGGTCTGGAGAAACAATAGCTGGGCTTACCAGGATGTTGACAGAATCAGTTTCTTGTAGTCCCGGGGCTTGGCGGTCACTGACCTGGACTGGCTGTGCTGGCAGTTAAGCTCCAGGCATGGGGCCCCACCGTTGGCGACAATCTTTGTCTATATGTCCAAGACGTCCACACGTATAACAGCGCCATGGATTCGGCAAGTCACGGATCCTGTCTGTGTACGTTTGTCCTGGGGGGCGTCTACTGGTTAGCGGAAACATCCTTCTCGACTGGTTGCTGCTAGTAGTCGGGCATATGCAACTCCATAAATATATCCTATCATAGCAGTCCTCTCTTCTCTTGAGGAGTTAGGCCCCAATGCGTCCAACCACTCCTCGGCTTGGGCTGCTAGAGACAAGGTTAATTCACGATCGTCACTGGATACATGATGTGACACATAATTTAAATCCTCTGGTTCAATATCGGCGGGGTCCTCATCATCCTCCGCATTATTCTGGGCTCTCCAATGGACCAATTTCTGGATCAAATCTGACTTTTGTACACTTACAACCTTTCCTTTCAGGAAGAGTTTACAGCAATTTCTTTATCATTAGAGGCATGATTACAATGACAGGTGATACACACAGCTGATAACACAGGGTCAACCAATCACAATAGGTGATGTCACAGTTCAATCAGCTCCCCTTTTCTTCACAGTGACCTCTGCACATGCTCAGTAGTTGCGGATTTGACAATTGTGTCTATGTACATGTGTTGTTTCCTGAAACAACAGGAAGTATGTGTCTAATAAAGCTTCAGTGGCCGGTGTTAGCATTGCAGAATTTCTATTTTTTTATTTTTAAAAAAAGATTGCGGTAAAAAAGATAAACATTTTAAAAATACATTCAATAAGGATTTATTGGACTGATGTCTAACCCATTAAAACTCTCCCGCTGTGACTATTCACAGACCGGCTCGCACTGAAGTCATTGATCAGATAATCAGTGCCGGACTTCTCCATGGAGCTGATTATCTGCATGACACATGATTAATGCTATAATTATCTGGTTGCCAGTTACTCTCGGATGATCCTACAGGTCTATAACCTAAGATGTGTTTTCTCTATTTCCATCTTTTGGTCCTGACAGCTGGGAACCCGATGAAAATCCAATTCACTTCAATTTCACAAGTAAATCCACAGAAAAGGCAGTGAGCTGTTCCGAGCAGAAAATGCAGCTCCGCTACATCTTCATACATAATACATATATCATACAACTGAGAATCCCTTAGTTGGTGAGTTTTGGAGGAAGATCTTGCCATAAGACTAATTCCACATTCGGAGATGAGCAGTCCATGTTTTGTGCAGCACTCAATCATCCAAATTAGTAAAAATGAACAGCAATCCGGGAAGCCACGTGGGAGACGAAAAGCCTAATAAATATTCTCCATAGAATTCCAATGTAGGTTTTGGATCTTAGTTATGATTTATGGTTTGATAAAAAAGACAAAGTATATTATGTGCACCAAAATACCTATTACATTTCCAGCGGGACAGAGATGGATTTGCACACCGCTATTTTCAGACAATGGCTAGACAGCCTTCATATTAAATACATGCACCCGATATCCGTAACCAGCCACTCGCTGATCATTAACTGTTTGGGTGAGGACAAAAAACGTCCGTCACAACACGTAGTAGAATAACGGAAAATATAGTAGACTAGTAAGGGTCAGTTCAGACAAGAGTAAAATCACGTGGTGCTGTCTGCATGCATAACTGAGCACAAGGATCAATGGCAAGTCAATGTGGTTCATACAAACGTTTTGACCTATGGACCGATGTTTAGTGCGCCTAAATGATCTGTATTCCTAATCAGACTGGCCCATAATAAGGCAATGGGTGCGCAGAACAGGATCACATACAAGTGCGGACTGGCCCAGGTGGCAGGGGGGCAAGTGCCCCCCCAGGCTGGCTATAATGGCCTCTTCCAGGGCCACCCCCATACTGAATGGGCCGGTCCGGCCATGCTTTGCGGCCACAGCCGCTCACTTCACACTGCAGCCGGCCAGGCGATGCGCCGATTGGTGAGAGTGCTGCCAGCACCCCCCGGCCCCCCTCACCTCACCAGACTCCCCCGCTCCTCACCAGACTCCACTAGCACCCACCCCCCGCTCCTCACCTAGGGCTGACATCAACTCAATGCCTCCCTGGGCCAGGAGTGCCAGCCCGTCCCTGATCACATACTGGTTACTATTGAATATATACTTTTACTTTACAGTTATTAAAAGGAATCTGTCAGCGGGTTTTTGCTACCTCATTTGGGAGCAGCATGTTTTAGGCAAAGGGACACTGAATCCAGTGATGTATCACTTAGATTATTCGCTGCAGCAGTTCTGACATAATCAAAGCATTTAGTTTTAGCCATGTGCCCCCCACCCACGCCAAGCTCTATTTAGATTGTACAGTACATTGACAATGAAATGTCAATCACAGCAGGGGGCGTGTTGGACTGCCATGCGCGTGACAATGTAGTTCAGTAATGCTAATCACCAGGTGATAAATGATTTAGTTTATGTAACCAATAGAACACAGACTGATAAGAGGCAGAGATGATTTTTCTTTTTTAACCTCTGCAGCAATGCCGTCTTCAATTTACATGAGAAAAATCTGCTGAGAGATTCCTGTATGTAAGCCTTCATTATTTATTAAATTGTTTGTGTGTAAAAAAGTGATGCCATGTGGATATAAAAAAAATCGGAGCCACAGGTGAAAAATTTTAATTTTTTTCTGGATGAAAAACAGATGATTTTTGCATCTGAACCTGATATATATCAGAGACGTTGGCTTTTCCATTTTGGACTTAAATTTATATTTTGGACATTCCAAGCTTATTTAGGCCCAGGTTCAGACATGTGTATGAAAAAATTAAGAAAGCTAGGAGGATTTTCATCCATATTACTATCTGTGTGCCTCTGTTTGTATCCGTGTGTCATCCTATGTTAATAATGGCAGTGTCTCCACAAAAGTCAGCTGCTATAGGAATGATCCGTATGTATCCGATTTTCTTTTGTTATGAACCTGTAGGCTTGCACAGGCGAGTCTCATTTGACATATGGAAGACAATAGTACATACTGCAATAGTTTTCACATGGACATTATATGGTATCCCGGTACCTGCCGTACTGCTGCTGAGTGAAACTGTTGTTGTGTTGCAGGAGATTTGTTCAAGTGTGTAAGAATTACTTTAGGCATTGTGATTTAGAAAATATGTACTGCAATTTTTGGACTATAAGATGCACTGAACCATAAGATGCACCCCAAATTTAGAGGAGAAAAATAGGAGAAAAAAAATACTATAGTCCGTCTACAGTACTAATGTAGCTTATGGGGGGGGCAGCGGTGGTGGAGTGGAGTTACAGGAGGCAGGAGAGGGGTGGTGCTGCGGGCCCTGGGCTGGGTGGGGGGTGTACAGGCTGCAGCGATAGTGGGGCGATTGATCTCCCAGTGATAGCCACGATGGATTTAAGAAAAATGGAGGCAGGGGCGGCACATGCACAGGTTGAGATCTTGAGAGCTGAGATCTCAATCTACATATGCGCCAAGTCCAACAAGATAGACTTCAGGAAAATGCCACTGGAAGCAGCATTTGAGGTCTTAATCTGTACATACGGCACTTTCCGGCACCATTTTCTTTTCCTGAAGCCCATCACGTCAATCACTGAGAGTTCAATGGCACCTTCCTCTCACAGGAATGCCCCACTTGCACCACCACTAGGACAGCCCGTCGAACAGCCTCTCCTCCTAGTCTAAGACTCGCAGCATCACCCCACTAGCCTCGTTGCCAGGACAGCCCCTTTCTCCTAGTCCACGACCCGCAACATCACCTCACTAGCACCACAACCAGGACAGCCTTTTTTACTAGCCCATGGCCTGCAGCAATGCCCCATTAATGCTGCTGCGGGTTCCTGAAGCGGTGACCCTGCTCTCTACCCCCCCACCCCTCTGAGACACAATCCCATCAATGGGTTTCATTAAAAAAAAAAAAAAAAAAACAACCCTATGACACTTAAAACCAATTTGCATAATAATTTGGAACCACCATTTTGCCTTTAAGAGACAGACTTTATCCTATTTAACCCCTTTAGTAAAGTGGTATGTCTGCACATTCAACAATGTGTCTGGGTCCTATAACTGCATGAACATCACGGGTGCTACAACACCTGCACCCAGACTTCACCACTACAGGGGCACTCAGGAGGGGTCATATTCAACACCTGCACCAGTGGCGTAACAACTGCGGTCGTAAGGGTCGCAAGTGCGACCAGGCCCGGAGCTACAGAGGGCCGAAGCCCGTCGACCACTGCCACCCCTGCCCCTGCTATACATGGATGTGCGTCCCTGAAGACGCACATCCATGTCACTGCGCAGTGGTCCGCCTAGCCGGTCCCCAGGCGGCTGATCACGGCCGCCGGAGGACTGGCAGGCACTGTAACTTTAAAACTCCCACAGCCGCTGCGTGCTGCACTGTGATGACATCATGTAACCTCATCACAGTCTGGACGGAGCTACAGGCGGGAGCGATGAGTGTGAGCACCATTCAGGAGCCGAAGAGCCTCTCACAGCTTATGGAGAGGGAGAGAGGAAGGGGGAGGGAGAGTGTGTGTCTGTGTGTGGGGGGGAGAAATGTACAGACAGCAGTGTGTCTGTGTGTGTGTGTGTGTCTGTGTGTGTATGTGGGGGGCTGTACAGGGGGCAGTGTAACTGGGTGTGGGGGGGGCTGTACAGTGGACAGTGTGTGTGGGGGTGGGCTGTTCAGTGGGCAGTGTGACTGGTTGAGTGGGGCAGGTTGTTCATGGGGCAGTGAGTCTGTATGGGGATGATGTATGCTATATAGAGGGCTATGTGGCTGAATTATTGCGTTATACTATATGAAGGGCTGTGACGCTGAATTATATTATATGAAGGGCTGTGACACTACATTATATTATCTGGAGGGTTGTGAGGCAGCATTATACTATATGAAGGGCTGTGACACTGCATTACACTATATGGAGGGCTGTGAGGCTGCATTATACTATATGGAGGGCTGTGAGGCTGCATTATACTATATGGAGGGTTGTGAGGCTGCATTATACTATATGGAGGGCTGTGAGGCTTCATTATACTATATGGAGGGCTGTGAGGCTGCATTATACTAAAATGGAGGACCATATATACCAGGATAAAGGGCATATTACAGGAGGAGGACCATATATAGCAGGATGAGGGACAGTAATACATAATGAAGGGGAGAGGGGTCAATTTGTGAGTCTTTATAGGATTTAGACTGTTACATGAGGCCCATACATCTGACCAATGTGGGCGTGCAGAGGAAGGGGGGGCCCAGGTCCAAATTTCGCATCGGGACCCTTCGGATTCTAGTTACGTCACTGACCTGCACCCAGACATCACCACTACAGGAGAGACCCCAGGGGGTCATATACAGCACTTTCACTCGGACATCACCACTACAGGAACGCCCCCAGGGGGTCATGTATAACACCTGCACCCGGACATAACCACTGCAGGAGCCCCCTGGGGGGATCATATACAATCTCTACAAGCGCAACCTTCCGCTTTGACAATTGTTGTGGACACGAGGGAAGTGTTTAGGGGTCCAGCAACCCACTTTTACTACCGGGACATTATCATCTGCTGTCAGTGGAACTGCATATCTCAGCTGACCCCCTTGGAGCCTCACCATGGCTCACCGCTGTCCAAATTTTACTGGGATAGCACTTGTCTATATTATACTCATCTGAACGAGCCCTAAGATTTAAAGCGAGCGACCACTCTTTAGCACCACGATCTTCATTTCATAAATGAATAAGGTGTACATTTCTCAACACGTCTATACAGGTCAGAACATAGGGGCTGATTCATTATTGCTTTTGAGCCTTTTTTGTCTAGTTTTGTGTGTTTTATATTTGTTTTCTGAGTGCATTGCATACGTCTTTTTATTTGCACCTGTTTAAAGTCGAAGAGCCCAATTAAACATTTGCAGGTTTTTCTAAGTCACTTTTCTGTTTTTTTGTCTTTTGCAGTTCACTGACTTTTTTCAAACCAAATTCATCAAAAAGGCAAAAAAAATCATACAGTGTATTCAGCTAAACCAGGGGTCTCAAACACGCGGCCCCCGGGCCGCATGCGGCCCGCGAGGCTTCACACTGCGGCCCGGGGCTCCATTGAAACAAAAGCCATGCCCCGGTTCATTATGCAGGGAGCCGCCGCGGTTCCCGGTCTATCGTGACTTCCGGGTCCCGCCTACACAAGCTCCTTCACACTTGTACATCAATGAGAGGCGGCGGACCAATCAGGAGCCTCCTGACGCCGACGTCAGCTGCAGGCTTCTGATTGGTCCGCCGGCTGCCGGCTTGCATTGATGTACAAGCCGTGTAGGAGCTTGTGTGGGCGGTACCCGGAAGTCACGATAGACCGGGAACCGCGGCGGCTCCCTGCATATGCATAATGGACACCAGGATCATAAAGGTGTGTTTGATTGAGAGTTTGTGAATGAGTGTGTGTGTATGTGTGAGTGTATTTGTGAGTGTGTATGTGTGTGTCAGCTGTGATGGTGAGGAGGAGGAGGACAGAAAAGGCAGGTGTGATTGTGAAGAGGACAGAAGGGGCAGGTGTGATTGTGAGGAGGACGGAGGGTGCAGGTGTGATTGTGAGGAGGACGGAGGGTGCAGGTGTGATTGTGAGGAGGACGGAGGGGCAGGTGTGATTGTGAGGAGGATAGAGGGGGCAGGTGTGATTGTGAGGAGGACAGAGGGGGCAGGTGTGATTGTGAGGAGGACAGAGGGGGCAGGTGTGATTGTGAGGAGGACAGAGGGGGCAGGTGTGATTGTGAGGAGGACGGAGGGTGCAGGTGTGATTGTGAGGAGGACGGAGGGGGCAGGTGTGATTGTGAGGAGGACGGAGGGGGCAGGTGTGATTGTGAGGAGGACGGAGGGGGCAGGTGTGATGGTGAGGAGGAGGACGGAGGAGGCAGTTGTTATGGTAAGGAGGATGGAGGAGGCAGGTGTGATGGTGAGGAGGAGGACAGAGGAGGCAGTTGTTATGGTTAGGAGGATGGAGGAGGCAGGTGTGATGGTGAGGAGGAGGACAGAGGAGGCAGTTGTTATGGTTAGGAGGATGGAGGAGGCAGATGTGATGGTGAGGAGGACGACGGAGGAGGCAGTGGTTATGGTGAGGAGGATGGAGGAGGCAGGTGTGATGGTGAGGAGGAGGAGGACAGAGGAGGCAGGTGTGATGGTGAGGAGGACAGAGGGGGCAGGTGTGATGGTGAGGAGGAGGACGGAGGGGGCAGGTGTTATGGTGAGGAGGAGGACGCAGGAGGCAGGTGTGATGGTGAGGAGGACGCAGGGGGCAGGTGTGATGGTAAGGAGGACGGAGGGGGCAGGTGTGATAGTGTATGTGTGTGAGTCTGAGTGTATGTGTGAGTGTGTGTATGTGTGAGTATGTGTAAGGGCCGCTTCACACTGCGGCATGATCCGGTCCGGTTCTGTCCGGGATGACCCAGACAGCTGCGGACCGGATCATCACACAGGACTGGGGGGCTATTATGCCCTCCGGTCCTGACCTGTCAGCGGCTGCAGCTGCGTGCGCTGCGCACAGGACCGGAGCACGCAGCTGCAGCCGCTGACAGGTCAGGACCGGAGAGCATAGAAAATACTCGCGGCGGCCATTTTGTTGAAGACCAGACCGGACTAATTAACCTGGAAGTCTAATAATCTTATTAACATATCTCTGAGGACATATAAGGGAAATTTATACATACTGGGTTTTGCTGTTAAGCAGTGAGGAGTAACATTTATATAAAACAACATGTCAAAATGAACTTTTCTTGTGCTCAGTGTAATTAAAAGGATGTATACATTTATACAACATTATTATTATATAACAGTTTAGAAAAAGTGCATGAACAATAAATTCAATATAAAAGGTTTAGGACACAGTACCAGCTGTGAATAAAGTGATAAGTGAACTCATCTCGTTTTTCTGCCAATTATTATTATATCATATAATTATACAAAGATCAGTTTAAGAACATGGATTCAATACATTATTTACAGTCCTCATTTATAAGCAAAAACAGACAACCACCAATTGTTTCTTCTTCTATATGTATTCATCAAGGAATTTTCTAGAATGTTAGATGTCCCATAGGTTCATTTTCAATATGAAATGAGAGTCCGGTATGGTAGGACAGTGGTTCAACACTGCTCCGTTCATCTCCGTTATCAGTTATGAAAAACTAAAATATACAAAACATGAGTTAAAATCACAAATAGGCTTCAAGGACGCGCACAAGCACCAGTAACAAGTCTATACAGCTATATAAATGTTTGCACAGGAGGTCGGCTCCCTATAAAAAAGGGGCATAACTTATAACTTCATTAAGTCCCTTTGGGGCAAGTGTTTCTAACTTGACTATCCACCTGCACTCTTCTTGAGCTAGTGTTTTAGCCAAATCTCCTCCTCTGATGCCTCCCTGAATTCGGTCAATTCCCTTAATAATCAATCCTTTGGGATTACAATTATGAAAAAGCCTAAAATGTTTGGGCAGGGTTTTCAACATATTTAGGTCAATGATTTTGGCGGCTCCCTCTATATCCCTAACATGCTCACGCACTCTTATTCGCAATTGTCTCGTGGTAAGGCCAATATAGATCCTACCACAAGGACAAGTTGCGTGATAGACTACGTGAGTAGTGCTGCAATTGATGTATTTTTTTATCTTGTATGTTTGATTATTGGAGGAGAGAAATTCCTTTGCACGTTTAATGTTACCCTGAGTGCAAGCTAAACAATCGCCACATGGATAACATCCTATTAGTGGTCCTATTGTTCTTTCTCCAAAGAAATTGTTCTTTTTAGGAACATAATGGCTTGCACTCAGGATATCCCTTAAATTTCTACCCCTTCGTGATGTTAACAGAGGTCGTGTTGGTAAATGTTTAGCCAAAACTGTATCCGTACATAACATGTGATTTTAACTCATGTTTTGTATATTTTAGTTTTTCATAACTGATAACGGAGATGAACGGAGCAGTGTTGAACCACTGTCCTACCATACCGGACTCTCATTTCATATTGAAAATGAACCTATGGGACATCTAACATTCTAGAAAATTCCTTGATGAATACATATAGAAGAAGAAACAATTGGTGGTTGTCTGTTTTTGCTTATAAATGAGGACTGCTCCGTTCATCTCCGTTATCAGTTATGAAAAACTAAAATATACAAAACATGAGTTAAAATCACATGTTATGTACGGATACAGTTTTGGCTAAACATTTACCAACACGACCTCTGTTAACATCACGAAGGGGTAGAAATTTAAGGGATATCCTGAGTGCAAGCCATTATGTTCCTAAAAAGAACAATTTCTTTGGAGAAAGAACAATAGGACCACTAATAGGATGTTATCCATGTGGCGATTGTTTAGCTTGCACTCAGGGTAACATTAAACGTGCAAAGGAATTTCTCTCCTCCAATAATCAAACATACAAGATAAAAAAATACATCAATTGCAGCACTACTCACGTAGTCTATCACGCAACTTGTCCTTGTGGTAGGATCTATATTGGCCTTACCACGAGACAATTGCGAATAAGAGTGCGTGAGCATGTTAGGGATATAGAGGGAGCCGCCAAAATCATTGACCTAAATATGTTGAAAACCCTGCCCAAACATTTTAGGCTTTTTCATAATTGTAATCCCAAAGGATTGATTATTAAGGGAATTGACCGAATTCAGGGAGGCATCAGAGGAGGAGATTTGGCTAAAACACTAGCTCAAGAAGAGTGCAGGTGGATAGTCAAGTTAGAAACACTTGCCCCAAAGGGACTTAATGAAGTTATAAGTTATGCCCCTTTTTTATAGGGAGCCGACCTCCTGTGCAAACATTTATATATGCTGTATAGACTTGTTACTGGTGCTTGTGCGCGTCCTTGAAGCCTATTTGTGATTTTAACTCATGTTTTGTATATTTTAGTTTTTCATAACTGATAACGGAGATGAACGGAGCAGTGTTGAACCACTGTCCTACCATACCGGACTCTCATTTCATATTGAAAATGAACCTATGGGACATCTAACATTCTAGAAAATTCCTTGATGAATACATATAGAAGAAGAAACAATTGGTGGTTGTCTGTTTTTGCTTATAAATGAGGACTGTAAATAATGTATTGAATCCATGTTCTTAAACTGATCTTTGTATAATTATATGATATAATAATAATTGGCAGAAAAACGAGATGAGTTCACTTATCACTTTATTCACAGCTGGTACTGTGTCCTAAACCTTTTATATTGAATTTATTGTTCATGCACTTTTTCTAAACTGTTATATAATAATAATGTTGTATAAATGTATACATCCTTTTAATTACACTGAGCACAAGAAAAGTTCATTTTGACATGTTGTTTTATATAAATGTTACTCCTCACTGCTTAACAGCAAAACCCAGTATGTATAAATTTCCCTTATATGTCCTCAGAGATATGTTAATAAGATTATTAGACTTCCAGGTTAATTAGTCCGGTCTGGTCTTCAACAAAATGGCCGCCGCGAGTATTTTCTAAGATGTGCACATCGCTCTACCTTTTGAAAGCACCGACGGGTGCATTGCGCATGCGCGCCGATGACGTCATGACGTCCGGCGCCTGCCTAATCACTAGTTTAGCTTTATGACAGGTGGTAATGACGCTGTGCAGGGCGGGCGGCGGCCTCTAGTGATAGTGTATTTAACAGCCCAGGATCACAATGAGAACTAGCCCCTGCGACCAAGCAGTGGCGAAACAGCTGTTAGGGGCGTGCTGCAGGACAGGGCCCCCTGGGGAACCGCCAGGTTTTCACTAACAACACACTATGGGTGAGTGTATGACTTAATGGTATTATGCCTTAACTTGTCTGTTAACACTTGCCTTGCTGTGCAAAATTGATAATAATGTGATTTGTGCCTTGTTTTTGGTTATACCCAGGAGGTTACCACCTCAATGCAGTTGTTTTTGGAACTTCCCTGTACTTCGTTTCATAACGTTTATGTGTCTGCTTTTAAATTACTATTAAAAGTTATATTTTACGTAACTCAAACTCCATAGTGGTCTCCACTTAATTTATACGTTCATAGGAGTGTTACTTACTTCCATTCACATATACACCTTGTGACTAGGATGCACTTTTAACCATGAGGATCCTTATAGATATAAGGTGTATAGTGATTTTGTATATTCATATGATAAGGACCAGGTAGGAACATTACTACATGAGGAGGACCTGGATGGGGACATTACTACAAGAAGAGGACCAGGATGGGGACATTACTACAAGAAGGGGATTAGGATGGGGACATTACTACAAGAAGGGGATCAGGATGGGGACATTCCTACAAGAAGAGGACCAGGATGGGGACATTACTACAAGACGGGGATATTCCTACATAAAGGAGATTAGGGTGGGGACATTCCTACAAGAAGATGATCAGGATTTGTACTTTATTATATTGAGCAAAAATTCTGGCATTGCTAAAATGTCACTTAGTCCTACAAGGAATGCGGCCCCCCGATATCACTTTTTTTCTATGTGCGGCCCACCAACCCAACCGAGTTTGAGACCCCTGAGCTAAACGGTCGCTTGTGCCAAAGTGAAGAATCCCCCAGTAACCTTACCCCAGCCAGGGACTGGAGTGAGATGCACAAATGCAGGTCATGAATCTGTCTAAAACATCTGGATAAGCAAAATTGTTGAGAACAAATAAAAAAAAGACTTAAAAAAGATACAACTTAAACGATGGAGTAAAACTTTGAACGTATAAGGTGTAAATAGTAAATTGACTAAACAACAGCAAATTACTCCAAATCAATGGAGAAACAACCTTGATGAATTAGGATCTTACACTTCAACCATAACAATCTGTCTGCCTATATCTGCCACTAGGGGAGGCAGAGGAGCTAACTGTAGACTGTATATGTACTGCATTCAATACCATCACAGTATGCTGTAAACTCCTAAGCTCCCCCTAGCAATGGATGCAGGTAGACAGAATATTATTCATTAAAGGGAACTTGTCAACAGGTTTTTCACATATTACCTGCGTCCACCACCAGTAAGCCCTTACATATAACATTCCAGAATACTGTGTATAAGTCCCCAGGTTGATCTGTATGATGCAAAATAACAGCTTACCTGGCGGGGTGGTCCAGTGCAATGAAGTCACTGGTCTTGGTCCGACACATCCTTTCTTGCTATGGTCGCCATCCTCCTCTGCTTCATGTGGGTGACATCCACACACAATCTCCTCTATTGTATTCCTGCGCATTCGCACTCCTCTCTGCCATGCTGAGGGCTGAGCAAAGTACTGTAGTGCGCAGACACTGGAAATGGTCACAGAATGTAAATGTGTGTACTATACGGGCAATCTTTGAACTTGCCCAGCACCTGCGCACTGCAGTACTTTGCTTAGCCCTCAGCAGGGCAGGGAGAAGTGCGCATGCGCAGGAGTGCAATGGAGGAGACTGTGTTTGGGTGACGTAGGATGGGTCACCCATATGAAGCAGAGGACAGCGACCACAGGAAGAAAGGAGGCGCCGGACCAAGACTAGCAACACCAGCTGAACCAGACCACCCAGGCCATACTTTAGATGCACAAAAAATGGTGACAGGTTCACTTTAAATCTACATCTATGCAGGAGATTAAGAACTTTGTAAATAAAAAAAAATTATAATTGTTAGACACAAGGTTTGGACTTTAAAATAACAGCGCCAAAAAATGAAGATTTATTTTGTAAGAGTTGTTGATATTTGGATGCAAATGTTCTCAATAGTCTAATGTGTTACAGAAACGCCCCAAGGCCTCATTCACGTATGTGTTCCGTGGTTTTTTATGCCTAAAATACATATCTGTTATCATCTATGGGGCTGTTCACATGGCCATGTTTCTTGCAGTCAGACATGATCATTTTTGATCTGAGCCACAGATCACACAAGTCAGTGATGATCACAGACAGCACACGGATGCCATCAGTGTTTGCCCATTTCTAAAATTGTAATGGGTTGGAGAAGCTTTGTTATTTTTTTTTTTTTTTGTAGATACAAGAAAATGATGGTAAAAATGAAAATCAGTAACATGAGAAAAAATGGATATCTGAATAGACCCAAGGCTCCACATGGTCATTACAAATTGCCAACTCCCATTTTTTCCCTAATTGGACAATATTTACCCAATATTTCGGGTCTCGGCAGTGCATCATTTTTTTCCACAGTTTGTAAGTGATCCTTGTGTTGCCACCTTGAGCCCTCGCCGAAAGGTCTTGTCCATATTGTGGAAGCTCCCAAAGAAGAAAGTTGTAAGAAGGCATCCACCCTATAGTTTGCGGATAGGTTACAGGGCCAACGCTGCTCCCAGCAAGGTCATCACTCGGCTTTCCTGGAATCCTAATATTGATAGTCCGGTCTTGATATTGATTCCATATATCACTGTCAGACAAATTTGGTATTATGCATTCTGGACATTTTGAGATGTCCACGTTTCTAGCTAACCCTTCTTTCGTGACACTGCTTTCGATGAGTTTTCTGTAGGACTGGTTCCAGCATTGTATAACTTTGGCTTTATCTAGGCATTGGACTAAAATACTTTCTCATCCGAATCTTCCAAAGACAATAGAGATTGGTAAATACAAATTTTCTGCCTGGAGATTTGCTGCGAAATCTCTAATATATAATTAACCATCTAGAATCTATTAGAGAAGTCGGCAGTTAATCTTAGGATCCTGTGCATTGACTAATTCACCGGTGTTCAGTCATGGATCTCCATAAATCTACGTCTGCTGCGCTCCCCTGGGTCTTACATGAGAGCCCGGGCTGCAGAGCAATGACCCATTTAATGTATACGGCTGTCAAGTGTATAAACCAGGACTGTGGGGTCAGCAGGCGAGTGAATAATGAATACACATAAGACTTTCTCACAGTTGCATGGCAGGAGTTCATTATTCTGTTGGAGTTACAAAGCAATGGGGGGGATTGGTAGAGTGAGTGCCCTGGGTGCCCAAGTAGAAACCAACCAACTTGGTCACACACATGGTTAGGAAAGCAAACTGAACAAGCCAAGAGATGTGAAAGACATTATACTTAATAATGTATAGATGGACAATTTCACAAGACCACCTGCACTTTGAGGTTGATGCCAGTCATTCACACTTTTAACTTAAGGCTGGCTTCACACTGCAGTTTTTTCACTGATCAGTTTCCATCCAGTTTGTGTGCCAAAACCAGAACAGGAACCAGGAGAGGAACTTGCAGAGAAAAACTATAATTGAAAGATTGACACCTGTTCTGGGTTTTGGAGACACTCCTGGTTTTGGCACCCAAACTGGATGGAACCTGATCAGGGAAAAAACTGCAGTGTGAAGACAGCCTAAGTATATTTTTTGACTGCGCTCCCTCCTCCCCTCTCCCTCCCCCTTCCCCCGCCAGGGCCAACTAAGGTCTCCATCTTGTTGGAGCCCAACACATGCTTTTATTGTTTCAATTAAAAATAGGGGCATATAAACCCATTCACATTGCACAACTCTGTTAGTCATAGTGTTAGGACCCGATGAGACGGAAGCACCTTGGCGTCGGTCATCGGGCACTCCGCAGTGCCCGCACTGCTGAAGCAAAGTCTTCCGATTTACATTATATTCTAGAGCAGTGATTGCTATAATACATTTTTTCATTATACCTGTATTAGCTGTGCAGCTCGGCCGCTCATTGCACTCATCTATGTGCACATTAAGTGTCAGTGTTGCAGCGGATATCTCTTTTTTCTCATTAGTATGTTTTTTTCTGCTTGACACAATCCATTGCAAATAACATCGTGGCCTATGGAGCACGAGCATGCTCAGTACACTAAAACTGCTCTTTACTGTCTAATTTCACTTCTGCAAGGTATATACAAGCATTGCGGGAGTAAAATTAAGTAAAAAGTGTTAAACATAAAAAAAAACATATTCTCACCTCTCCGGCGTGTGTCCCGCGCTTTCTAGCTCCCGGGGCTTAAGGACCTGGCGTTGCGTGGCAACCCGATCAGCTGATGCATCCATGTGATGGATCAGCTGATCATGTAGCCCCGCCCCACAAGGTCCTTAAGCTCTGGGAGCTAGATAACGCGGGACACACGCCGAAGAGGTGAGGATCTTTTTATTTTTTTTATTTAACCCATGCTTCACTCCCGCAATATATAAATATATATACATTGCAGGAGTGAAAGTGCTTGGCTTGCCTGCCCTTCGCAGGCTCGGGCTTTCTGTGTCTGAATCCGTGAAAATCGAAGACCCGGACACAGAAATGGCATCCGGAGGTAATCTCCGATGCAGTCCTTTCCTGTCCTTGGGTTCCTGCAAAAAGTAGGATCCCCACAGACAGGAAAAAATCACAATGTGAAAGCAGCATAACTGGGAAAGTTATCCTTCATATATATAAAGTCCCAGAAAACACAATAGACTCAGTAATATATGTTCCTGTAGCATGTAAAGTGAAAGACAAGGAGACAGTACTATCTGATCCTACATTATTTAGCATTAGAGACAGAACAAATCTGACCTCACATATTTCACCAAGAGAGACAAGGAGAAAGTACTATCTGATCCCACATAATTTACCATGAGAGACAAGGAGAAAGTACTATCTGATCCCACATAATTTACCAAGAGAGAAAAGGAAACAGTACTATCTGATCCCACAAAATTTACCATGCGAGACAAGGAGACAGTACTATCTGATCCCAGATAATTTACCATGAGAGACAAGGAGACAGTACTATCTGATCCCACATAATTTACCAAGAGGGACAAGGAGACAGTGTTGTCTGCTGCTACATTATTTACCAGGAGTGACAACAAGACAGTACTCTCTGATCCCACATAATTTAATTTCTGCGCTCCGGCAAGCTTCAGTAAATTGAGAGTTCTGTGTGTGCTGGTGGTGTTACTTGGAGTACCTACAGGCTGGGTCCATTGCCCTCCTCATCAGGTCCATGAGACTTCCGGAAAGAGACAACAGACACAGTCATAAAAACGAGGCACTCTTTACTTGGCACTATTCTAAGTACATAATAAAGCAGGCAGCACACTTCAATGTTTCTTCTGTATCACACAGAGGCATAGTCATTGCGGTTACTATCGATAGCACAAAATGTATGAACAGACTAATAGCAGGAAAAGTTAGTTAGACCTCCTTCTCTTTGGCACAGGGCCCCACGGGTCAACATGTTTTGCTGAGTCCCCTGACGTCCAAGCATAGTCACTGATTTCTTACGGGGGCCACTCTTAGAGCTGCTTTTATCTTCCTGTGTTCATAGCTGGGCAGCACGCTTACTTCATCAGGTCCCTCACTACTGGCCAACACTCGACTCACTACATTCTAAAGCCCCCATCACACTAAGCGAGATTGCTAGCGTGATCACTGCTGAGTCACAAGTTTTGTGACGCAACAACAACCTCAGCAGCAATCTCGCTACGTTTGACATGTAGCAGCGACCGGACCCCTGCTGTGAGATCGCTGATCGTGACAAACCATTCTGGACCATTTGTTGGTCATCGCGCTCCCGCTGGGTAGCATGCATCGCTGTGTTTGACAAGGACAGCGACCAACGATCTGAACACTACACCCGAGAGTGACAGGTTCCCAACAACTGCTGTATCACTGCTGAGTCACTGGTGAGATCTGACTGTTTGACATCTCACCAGCAACCACATACGATGCACCAGCAATCCCTACCAGGTCGTATTGTTCTCGGGATCGCTGGAGCGTCGCCAAGTGTGATGGTACCCTAAGTTTCATCCTTACAGGTCCCCTCCAACTTGCTGGCCGGAACGATTTACGGTTGTCCAAGGGTTCCTTTAGTGCTTCTTGCTGTTTTTGTACTCCCAGGTATACACCACACTAGCACCACCAGGACTTGTCTTTACTTCTCATGTGTTCTTACAACTCTCTCCAAGAAACTAGGATCTACTTCACCCTCCCTAACACTCCTCTCCTGCCTCACTCTGTATTAACTCTCTCTTTCCTGAACACTGGATCCTACAGCACCCAGAGGAATTACAACATACGAAAAGGAAAACACTGACCTCTTGTGGACAGCAGTAGCACTGCAAGTCACATAACGGGTACATCACAATACTACAATACAATAATGCAATCTATGTCTTTAGCAGAAACATGAAAGCTGGACCACCTTCTTACAGTGGCACTGTGCTGGTCCAGGTAAAAGGGCACGTTCCTTGGCACTCTTATAAAGGTACTTGGACAACAACTTCCATAATGGCACTGGAACTGTCTTTGAAACAGTTATAGATACACTAGCACTTTTATGGTAGCGCAATGGCTGGCTCACTTTTAAGCACTGTGTTCTTGGTATTCTAACAGTAGCACTGGGGCTAGCACTTTTATGTAGACACAGAGGCAAACTCTTTTGTTCTCTTATAGGGTACTAGATGTGGGCTCAATGCTATCGCATCAAAAGGGCAGTGAAATCTCTCTCCCCCTGTATGCAGTTTCTCTCTATCCCATGTGCTGTCCTCTCCCCTCTGTGCTATTTGCTTTGAGCTGTCTTGCCCTTCTGTCTGCTCTCCCCATGTGTTGGCTCTCTCCTGTCCTGTCTTCTCCCCTAGTGTGCTCTCTCCTTTGAACGGTCTTCCCCTGTGCACTCTTTCTCCATGAGCTCTCCTCCCCTGTCCACTTTCTTCCTCCCGTGCGCTCTCTGCCCCATGCGTTATCTCTTCCCCCTGTGTGCTCTCTCTGCCACTTATGTGCTCTCACTCTCCCTGTGCACTCTTTTCCCCCTGTACGCTCTCTGCCCCCTTTGAACTCTCCCCTTGTGCAGTGTTACCCCATTTGCACTGCCTCTTCCCCCCTGTGTGCTCTCTTCCCCCTGTGCACTGTCTCTACCCTCTCATGCGCTCTTTCTCTCCGTGTGCTGTCTCTGCCCCTGTGTGCTCTCTCTCCCTCCATGTGTGCTGTTTCTGCCCCCTGTGCACTGTCTCTGCTCTCCTGTGTCCTGTGTCTGCCCCCTGTGCTCTCTCCCCCTGTGCTGTCTCTAAGCTCCGCCCCTTTATGTTACATGACAATCTCCTCAGGTGAGTAATCAACTGCTAAGCCCCTCTCCTTCCTATACTGATCATATCTTAACCGGTCCTTCACCTCTTGTCTACCACCTCATGTACAGGGCACCCAGATGGTGCAGGTGTGGCAGGAAGGGTGGTGGAGGCAACAATGGAAGAGGGAGCAGTGGCAGAGGCAGCAAAGGAGGACCTGGACCTGGAGGATAGCAGCAGCAACATGCAGCCAGTATATTGGCACATCACTTGGGTGTCCCAATATGGTGACCCCTTTGTTTTTTTTCCTCTTTCAAGTGGACCAATCAGGTGGCGAATAAAGGGGACAGTTGGACACTTTCGATCTGTAATGCAATTATAAAAGTAGATATGGACTTCTGGTAAACAAAACCTCCCATGTTGAATGGCCATCTCATATCTACAATATGAGGTTCAAGAGTATGGAGGTATCAGATCATATAGTTATGAAATAATTCATTTTTTTCTTTGTTTTAAATTTGCTTTTGAACAACACTAGAAAAAAAAAACAGATAAAATCTGCTGCAAACACCATGAAATAATTTCCAGCACATTTACTTATCTTGGCCTATAAAGAGTCAATGCAATCAGTATATTATTTGAGAAATAAGGCCTCGCTCGTACCCTGCAATGTCTTTCTGCTCCCTAGGGACAGTGGCCAGCTCAGAAGTAATCACCATAATCCGCCAAGTTGTAATAATTTACTTTCCTATAGAACTGCCAGGATAAAAATCAATTCATGCAGTTGGGACAATATAACTTGCAATCAAATATTGCCCCACAGCAAACTCCATCCAGTGTCCTGGGCCCATGTGGGAGCAGGGAGTTAACCCCGGAGTTAATACTGCTATTCTATCAAAGCAGACGGGGACCATTCCTGCGGCCGTGTTTTATAAAGACGTCCAGAACTCATCATTCACCGGCAATTCTAACCATATTGTGAACCAATAAAACAAGCTTAGCATGGAGCTGGACCCCGGGCTAATTCACAGAGGATGTGTCCTCATAGAGAAACATAAAATATATTTCCATAACAGGATGAGCGCAGCGAAAAGAAACAAATGGAAAAACAGCAAAAGATTTATTAAAATATCAGCAATTGAGTTGCAGGGAATTTCAAGCAATCAGAAAATATTAAAAGTTGTAGTAAAAACAAAAATTAAAAAAAATCACCAAAAAATTAATAATAAAAATAATAATAAAAATGGTAAAAGTACACTTAGGGCCACGTCACACCAGGTGAAGTCGCCGGAGATGTCGGCAGCGACGGGCGGGTGCGCGCACGTTTTTGGCGCCCCGCCAGCGTCGCCGTCCTCTGTTTACATGGGGCAACACCTCCGGCGATGCACCGGCGATCTGACAGGCGGCATCGCCGCTGGGGTGTCTAAAAACCCCAGCAGCGATGCAGTAACACGGCAGCCTTTGGCTCCCGTCGCCTGTCAGATCGCTGTCGGCCGTTTACATGGGGCGATGTGTGCACATCGCCCCAGAGTGGCCGCCTGTGAAAGCAGGCGACCGCTCAAATGCATCGCCCTCGCCTATTTACATTAGGCCGACGTCGCCAGGTGTGACATGGCCCTTATAATATGAGTAACATGAGAAGTAACTGTAATAACAATAGAAATAATAGTGTTATTGGATACTTTAACAAATCACTAGATGTGGGCATCAGGAAGGTGGTGACATGACAATTGGGGGGAGGCGCTGTCTCTCTTTCCCCCCATGTTCTCTCCTAATGTATGTAATTAAATGTATTTTTACTTAAAAACCTGTTTGATTGTTTGTTTTTTTAATAACGCTTTTAAATTCCTTGTAAAAATGTGTAAGGTATCACAGTACTTTGTATTGCCAGCCAGGTAAACCAAGCAGCTACTGGCTGGCAACCCTCGCTGCCTGATGTTACCTTCACTGGCAATGAAAAATACAGGGAAGAAATATTTTTTTTTACTTATTGAAGTAAATAATTAAAAAAAATGAGGTGGGCTTCGCTGTGTTTTCTATTGCCAGCCAAGGTATCCCAGGCAGCTCATGGCTGGAATTCTCAGCGCAGTTCGGCCCTAGCATCCTGCTACCCCAGAATTGGCACCTCCATGAGAGACACCAAAACTGGCGTGTAGCGATGCCGTATAGCGATGACAAACTGGTAATAAAGGGATTGATGTCAGCTTTTTTTTGGCAGCTGACATCAAATACTATTGCTATATTGCTAATGTCAGCCATCAGTACGCAAGCTGGCTATTAGCAATGTTTTCAGTAAAGAGAAAAAAAGAAGCAAGACCGAGATAAATCCTTTATTGCATACAAAATAGACAGACACCTTGTTCTCCACTTTATTAGCTCCCACCAAGTTCCCCTCCAACGTAATTTTGTAATTACTGTAAGCTTGTGATGGGATGGTGTGATGTATCACGCGGCCTTCATATTTGTATACCTAAGTGTCCAAAGATTTCAGCCGCGTAAGTGCGCATGTGCTCTCTAGGGATAAGTGGGCTGTGCGGGAGTGAGCAGGGAGAATGATGCAGGGATGATTAGGCTGTACATGGATGAGCTGGGGAGTGTGTATCTAGGGGTATGATGGGATCTGACCTATTTTCAATCGGATGTAGTTGTACACATAAAATCCTCCAATTGCCACAAAACATTTTTACAAGATTGGCAAGTATATACATTGATTTCTTGCCTTATACTGACTGCTTCCACCAACATTTAAAAAAAAACTTGAAGCAGAAAAAATCTGGTTTTCAGTGAAAAACCTGATTTGACAAAAATGCAAATGTGAAAGTAGCCTTAGAGAAGAAGATAGCTGCTGTCCAGTGTCATAACTAGAGTCCAAAGGACCCAGGTGCACAATTTAGACCTGCCATCCCACATATTGGTCAACTGTACCTTGTAGCATTCTAAATCCTGTAATGTTTTATAAATTGCCCCCCTCCCCATGTATTAATGCCCCCCATCCTGATATATATGTCCCCATCCTGGTATATATGGCCCCCGATCCTACTATATATGGCCTCCTATCCTGGTGTATATGTCCTCATCTTGGTATACATGGTATATATATAGGCATCGTTTTGGTATACATGGTTCTTCTCCTTTAATATATGGTCCTCAACCTGGTATACATTGCATACCAATCCTAGTATATGCGTTCCCGTTCTGACTCTAACGCATAGTTAAAACAAAAACATTCTTCTCATCTTTCCTCAGCTCCCACATCATCCAGTGTTCTCTGCAACCAGTGTGCAGGGGTCGGCAGTTGACATCGGAGTGTGCGCCAAGCTGCATGACATCACTATCACTGTTGTGGCACCTCTGACGTCAACTGGGACCCAATGAATCTCTATGCCATTATCCATTTCATCTGGATGTGCATCCTCCGATGCACATCCAGCTGAAGCAGGAGCTGTTGTCCGCGGGACCTTGTACCCCCAGCCTGGTTACGACACCTGCGATCACGATTGTTTCATTGGCCAATGCGGGGGGTCAAGAGGGGACATGTTGTCTCATGTTCAGTTAGGTATAACAGTGATAGATCTGTATATACCTGCTCCTGGGCCTGTGTCACCCATTTAACATGTGACATTTGTAGTACGAGTGCCTCCTAATGCACCAGGGTAGTCCTTTGAACCTCCTTTAACATGTGTCCATATGTGAATGCAACCTCTACACCACCAATACCTATCCTCCTGTGTGTTGCTCCCTAGACTGTTTTTTCGGGACACCTAATATTGAACATGTGTCATTATTATTGGTGTTTTTGTGGGTCTTATGACACACAAAGCTGCCACACTATTTACATTACAGGATTATCTTCTCTTTTGTCTATTCAAACTCTTCTTTTACCTGGAGCGTTACCGTGGATGTGATATCCTGGGATTTCTGCGGCCTTTGACTCCTTTATTTTTTCCTTGTAAATTATCTATGCTCCCCATAGATGGTGCAGAGGCAGTTTGCCATAACTATGATATATGGCGCTTCCGTCACCTTTAGCCGGAGCATTTCTATCCTTTCTATCTCTCGTACACAACTTATAACTTATTCAATTTCATAAATAAATCATTTTTGAGAGGAATAAGGAGCTTTGTTTTCTACTTGCGGTTCTTTGTCTTAAAAGTGCTTAGGCAGAATAGAAGAAAAGTTCATCTATTTGTTAAGAATTGTGTATCATCTGTATAATAGTATTTCCTAAAGTAAATAAGAAAATTTGCTGCTGCACCAATTCTGGACTTAAGTCGCCCCACTTTAAAGGGAACCAACCAGCAGGTTTTAGGGCTATAAAGTAAAGCTGGTGCCTTACAGGTTCTGGGATACGGAGAGCAATCATAACTTTACTGCAATGATTACAAGTATGATTGCAGAGATTAGTGTTATCAAACATTGGTAAACATGTGCAGCACATTAGCATAAGAGGGGCTGGATTTCTTTGCATTTTTCCCCTGTTTACTCTAAGACAAACACTCCTTCCTCCCCTCTCACTCCCTCCATGTCACTATATACCCAGGCACATTATGTCTGACATTGTGCATGGAGATAGGAGCCTGACATTGTGCAATCTATGTGCCCCAGATCATCACTCCCTCCTTTGTCTCTGGCTTCTAGTTCTCAATGCTTCTTCTGTCTATGAGACGCACAGAGACTAGAGGGGTAGGGCATTCTCCTGCACTGTGACCCTGTGATCAGACAGCCAGAGAGGATTCAGCGAGAACTAGAAGCTGGAGACACGGGAGGGAGTGATGATCTGGGGCACATTGGGGCCTGTCATTGTGCTATCTCCATGCACAATGTCAGATGTAATGTGCCTGCTACTCTATATAGTTACAGGGAGGGAGTGAGAGGGGAGGGAGAGAGAGGGGGGAGGGTTTGGCTTAGAGCAAACAGGGGAATAATAAAAGAAACCCATCCCCACATAATGATGCTGCACTGTTTTCTCAGTGTTTGATACCAGTTTTCTCAGCAATCATACATGTAATCATTGAAGTAAAGGTACATTGTATTTAGGATCCCAGTGCCTCTAAGGCACTGGCTTCACTTTATAGCCCTAAATCCTGCTGGTTGGTTCCCTTTAAGGATATGTATACTTTTGCAACCTTTTTACTAATTTACCAGTGCAGGTAACAAAACAAAAAAAAATGTGCAATTTGCAAAAAGTGTTAATTAAAATGTTCTAAAGTTTTGCTATTAAAGCTTCTCTGCAGATCTTTGTGTCCATAGTTACAGAATACAAACAAACCATTTATGTCAAATAATTAAGATAATAAATAATAACATATCTACCTATAATGGTTTGCCTATAGTTTTAAATTAAACTTTTGACCAGTTAGAAACTTGACTTAACAAAAATCTGCTGGCAGGTTAAAGTTATGTAAGCTGAAGACTGCATGCTGTAAGGGTTAAAAAAACAAAAAGCAACTGTGCTTCTCTTATCAGTGTGTGCTATTCTGTTTACTTAAGCTAAAGGGTTTATCACCCTTTGATTACCATTACAGGACTATTTTGTCATGGCAGTCGGACATGTCCACTGCTGTTGTTGACACTTTACTGTCAATACACAATCTCTATACAGAGTCTGGTGTAGAAGGGGCAGCTTTCCCAGCTATGCTGTGTTCCTATCACTAAATTCTTGAATTGGGTCAGAATGGCTTCAGCCAGTGATCTATGTGATACATTGTTGGATTCAGAGTCTCTTTGCCTACATTATCTTGCTGTCAGATGAGGTAGCAAAAACCAGTGGACACATTCCCTTAAATAATGTCAATGTGAAGAACTCCATTTAAGACTCAAAGTACGTCACACTCTTCCTTATCCCCACCCTTTGCAGGTCAACATGGCCCATGAGAAAGTGCTCCCTTCGATAATGGTATTTGTACTCTGAGATTTTAGATTTGATGATCTAAAGATCATATTAACGGAAAGTACCACAATCAATAGAACGCTTTTAAAAATGTCATATGAACTTTGAAATGAGAATCTGAATATTAGAATTCATAGAGCACAATGATACCGGGTGGTAGTATTCTTGGCATGTCATCGCAGTGAGCACAAAACAATGCCTTTGAAACACAACATTATGCATAGACATGACCTTGGTTAAGCTGCAAATAATGGTTTGCTATCAAACTGCTGAGCTTGCTGCATGTTTTAGCCAATGCCGAGTAAGAAGGCCAAGAGGTTGTCACTACCAATATGAGGAAACATGTTTTGGCCAAAGTTTTAATTTCACTTTCCAAGGAATATCAGCCGGGACTTAATTAAATGTATCAAATCCACTTGAGTAAGGGAAACATTTTTTAGATTAAAGACTATATCCAAAAACGCAGTTATTTAAGGGATTACTGACTGGTGAGGCTATAGCTCTGAGAAGATTGACACGAATCAAGAAAATCAGAAAAAAAAGTGATATAAAGATAATGAAATATATATAGTATTTACAGAGCCTTGTGAAAGTATTTGGCCCCCTTGAACTTTTCAACCTTTTGCCACATTTCAGGTTTCAAACATAAAGATATAAATTCTAATTTTTTGTGAAGAATCAACAACAAGTGGACACAATCGTGAAGTGGAATGAAATTTATTGGATATTTTAACCTTTTATTAACAAATAAAAAACTGAAAAGTGGGGCGTGCAATATTATTCAGCCTCTTTGAGTTAATACTTTGTAGCGCCACCTTTTGCTGTGATTACAGCTGCAGTCTCTTGGGGTATGTCTCTATCAGTTTTGCACATCGAGAGACTGAAATTCTTGCCCATTCTTCCTTGCTAAACAGCTCGAGCTCAGTGAGGTTGGATGGAGAGCGTTTGTGAACAGCAGTTTTCAGCTCTTTCCACAGATTCTCGATTGGATTCAGGTCTGGATGTGACTTGGCCATTCTAACACCTGGATACATTTATATTTGAACTATTCCATTGTAGATTTTTGCTTTATGTTTGGGATCATTGTCTTGTTGGAAGATAAATCTCCGTCCCAGTCTCAGGTCTTTTGCAGACTCCAACAGGTTTTCTTCCAGAATGGTCCTGTATTTGGCTCCGTCCATCTTCCCATTAATATTAATCATCTTCCCTGTCCCTGCTGAAGAAAAGCAGGCCCAAACCATGATGCTGTCGCCACCATGTGTGACAGTGGGGATGGTGTTTTGAGGGTGATGAGCTGTGTTGCTTTTACGCCAAACATATCGTTTTGCATTGTGGCCAAAAAGTTAGAATTTAGTTTCATCTGACCAGAGCACCTTATTCCACATGTTTGGTGTCTTCCAGGTGGCTTGTGGCAAACTTCAAGCAAGGCTTTTTATGGATATCTTTGAGAAATATCTTTCTTCTTGCCCCTCTTCCATAAAGGCCAGATTTGTGCAGTGTACGACTGATTGTTGTCCTATGGACAGACTCTCCCACCTCAGCTGTAGATCATTGCAGTTCTTCCAGAGTGATATTGGGGCTTTTGGCTGCATCTCTGATCAGTCTTCTCCTTGTTTGAGATGAAATTTTAGAGGGCGGCCGGGTCTTGGTAGATTTGCAGTGGTCTGATACTCCTTCCATTTCAATATGATCGCTTGCACAGTGCTCCTTGAGATGTTTAAAACTTGGGAAATCTTTTTGTATCCAAATCCAGCTTTAAATTTCACCACAACAGTATCTCGGACCTGCCTAGTGTGTTCCTTAGTCTTCATGATGCTCTCTGCACTTGAAACAGAACCCTGAGACTGTCACAGAGCAGGTACATTTATACGGAGACTTGATTACACACAGGTGGATTATATTTATCATTACCAGTCATTTAGGAGAACATTGGATCATTCAGAGATCCTCACTCAACCTCTGGAGTGAGTTTGCTGCACTGAAAGTAAAGGGGCTGAATAATATTGCACACCCCACTTTTCAGTTTTTTATTTGTATCTGTAGCATTTGGTGCACGTGTCGGACCTGTTCTGTCTTTATCTGCATTTATCCTTCCGGCACCATGGGAGCAGTTCTGAGATGTTTATGAGTAATATAATACTGCCCCCATGTACAAGAATATACCTACTATAATAATGTCCCTATGTACAAGAATAAAACTGATATAATACAACCTCTTATGCACAAGTACTGTATATAACTACAATAATACTGATCCTATAAATAAGAGAATAACTACTATGATACTGTCCCTATGTACAAGAATTTAACTACTACATTACTTCCCCCTATTGTACAAGAATATAACTGCTATAATATTGCCCCATGTACTGAAGAATATCTACTATAATAATACCTCCTATGTACAAGAATATAACTATTATAATACTGCCCCTATGTACAAGAATATAGTTATTATAATACTGCTCCTATGTACAACAATATAACTACTATAATACTCCTCATATGTACAAGAATATAACTACTATAATACTGCCCCTATGTATAAGAATATAACTACTATAATACTGCCCCTATGTACAAGAAAATAACTACTATAATACTGCTCCTATGTACAAGAATATAACTACTATAATACTGCTCCTATGTACAAGAATATAACTACTATAATACTGCTCCTATGTACAAGAATATAACTACTATAATACTGCTCCTATGTACAAGAATATAACTACTATAATACTGTTCCTATGTACAAGAATATAACTACTATAATACTGCCCCATATACAAGAATATAACTACTATAATACTGCTCCTATATACAAGAATATAACTACTATAATACTGCTCCCTATATACAAGAATATAACTACTATAATACTGCTCCTATGTACAAGAATATAACTACTATAATACTGCTCTTATATATAAGAATATAACTACTATAATACTGCACAAAAACTACTAGAAAAAAAGCAGCATCAGAAAAACTCACCATCCATGCCAAAGACAGAAAACCAAAAGCACTTACAGGACGCAGTCAGAGCCCAATTGTAGAGCAAGCCCAGCTGCTGGCTGATGAGTCGCCTCTACCAGCAAAATGTGGGAGGCAACCTGCCATGCATACACTAGGCCTGCATAGAGCACCATTCACACTGATACATATGATGCAGAGTGTCTGAAAGCTACCCAACCGCTCCGCTGCCTGAGCATTGGGCCGCACAGTACGATGCTTCTGCACCACTGGATGAACGGCGCCCCTATGGGCCCACCTGCGCCTGGATGGATAAAAAAGTGCAAAAGTTTTTTATATGATAAATAAAAAACCTTTATAGATGGGATTTTGGTTCATGTGTTGGCCCAAGACATTTAAGCTGATGACCCACGATCAAGGGATCCCATGCTCACCAGTCCTAACAAAATTGTACAAAAACTACTAGAAAAAAAGCAGCATCAGAAAAACTCACCATCCATGCCAAAGACAGAAAACCAAAAGCACTTACAGGACGCAGTCAGAGCCCAATTGTAGAGCAAGCCCAGCTGCTGGCTGATGAGTCGCCTCTACCAGCAAAATGTGGGAGGCAACCTGCCATGCATACACTAGGCCTGCATAGAGCACCATTCACACTGATACATATGATGCAGAGTGTCTGAAAGCTACCCAACCGCTCCGCTGCCTGAGCATTGGGCCGCACAGTACGATGCTTCTGCACCACTGGATGAACGGCGCCCCTATGGGCCCACCTGCGCCCTGGATGGATAAAAAAGTGCAAAAGTTTTTTATATGATAAATAAAAAACCTTTATAGATGGGATTTTGGTTCATGTGTTGGCCCAAGACATTTAAGCTGATGACCCACGATCAAGGGATCCCATGCTCACCAGTCCTAACAAAATTGTACAAAAACTACTAGAAAAAAAGCAGCATCAGAAAAACTCACCATCCATGCCAAAGACAGAAAACCAAAAGCACTTACAGGACGCAGTCAGAGCCCAATTGTAGAGCAAGCCCAGCTGCTGGCTGATGAGTCGCCTCTACCAGCAAAATGTGGGAGGCAACCTGCCATGCATACACTAGGCCTGCATAGAGCACCATTCACACTGATACATATGATGCAGAGTGTCTGAAAGCTACCCAACCGCTCCGCTGCCTGAGCATTGGGCCGCACAGTACGATGCTTCTGCACCACTGGATGAACGGCGCCCCTATGGGCCCACCTGCGCCCTGGATGGATAAAAAAGTGCAAAAGTTTTTATATGATAAATAAAAAACCTTTATAGATGGGATTTTGGTTCATGTGTTGCTTTTGGTTTTCTGTCTTTGGCATGGATGGTGAGTTTTTCTGATGCTGCTTTTTTTCTAGTAGTTTTTGTACAATTTTGTTAGGACTGGTGAGCATGGGATCCCTTGATCGTGGGTCATCAGCTTAAATGTCTTGGGCCAACACATGAACCAAAATCCCATCTATAAAGGTTTTTTATTTATCATATAAAAAACTTTTGCACTTTTTTATCCATCCAGGGCGCAGGTGGGCCCATAGGGGCGCCGTTCAT